>BJBW01000403.1:9037-172834 GCA_004320125.1 Scolopax mira
CCTGAAAGATCAAATAGATGTCAGAGGATACAACAAAGGCAATCCTGACAATGTTCAGCACTTCGACAGCGATGGCTCATTTACAAAATTAATTGGATTCATTAATCCCCCCCTTCCTATTTTAAAAGGGAATATATTCTTTTCTTGCAGTTGTCTGCCATGTGCTTTGTTGGGGTTTTTTCTTGTTTTGTGTTTGTTTTTTTTCTTCCCAAATCGTGTGTAACGGTTCTTCCTGCAGAGTACAGGAATATCTCTGCCTCTCCACACGTTTTTACCATTGCATAGCACATCGCAGCGGATTATTTAAAGACATCTTTTCACTAGCCCATCCTGACACCGGGCTGCAGCTCACAGATAAGCTTTTACATTAGTACTCCCCAGACACCGAGCCCGCGCTACAAGTAAGAGATAGAGGAATACTTACAGCACTTCCAGGTCGCGCAGAGCCCTAAATGCCCCATCTTCAATACAGCTGATCTGGTTGTAATCCAGCTGCCTGTTAAACGAGATTAGGAAGGTATTTGTAAGGGAGAGGAGCCTTGGCAGCGGTGGGGTGTGAAGCGAGGCCGGGGAAGGGCCGGCACAGCTGGCCCACGGGAACCGAAACGCTCCGGGAAAACCACTCTCACGCCGGAGAGGGACACACAGCACGCTGGCCTGGATGCTGCCACAGAAATCCCTTTTTGTTCTCAACTGTCTGCGCAAAAAAAAAAAAAAAAAAAAAAAAAATCCAAACCCAAAAAAAAAAAAACCCAACCCGGCAACGCTGGGAAAGCTCCAGTAAATAATAACCGCACCTTATATTAAATGCCAAAGGAATGCAATTTCATTACATCAAGAAAAGCTATCCATTAAAAGCTCTCAGCGTCATCTTGCTGAAACAATTTCATTAAGGTAAAGGACGGTAAATCACTTAATGTCACACGCATCCCCTCGGTGACCTAACAGAATCCATTTATCAGAGCAGCCCAGCTGCATGTTAATTCCACCCGCCGCGGCAGGGACCGGCAGGAGACACCACTTTTAGGGGTCCCTCCGCGTGTGTGCACACCCGGACCGGGTGGGAGGTGTGGGGGTGTGAGGGGAGAGGGGGGGTGTTAGAATAATCACCTTCTAGAATATTTCCAAATGTAGAAATAACAGCGTCCAAGGTGTTTACCTCCTTGGTTACTTATCGCCTTTAATTCTGCTCCAAACAAAACAAGTATTTCTGCTGTAACCTTCAGCATGGGGTTTTCTACGTACTTTGTGCTTTCTGCAATTATATGCAGATAGGATGTTGTCACGGAGCCCTTGAATTCTGGACATAAAACTCAGCAATCCATCCCATACATTATTAATCTTCGAGTATCAAGTTATGAAAAATTTACATTCCTTTCTCTGAAGAATATCGTTACCTTTTCAATTCAAAACATTGATACAGTACGTACTGCCCAATTAAAAAAGTCTGCTGAAATTAACACTTGTGCAAATACAAAATCCCAGTTTCTCTGCTGATAAAAGCTTTTCCTATAAATCCTGCCCTCTCTGCACATTTCAGGGCACATCTTGCAAAGCAAAGATGATACAACCTCACTTTAAACTACCAGAGGATCTTCTCCAAACCAGTAACTTGTCAGTGTCAGATATATATGTGTATGAACAATACTAAGAAAATGAACAAAATCCAAATGAACTCTGCCCTTCTGTCTTCAATTATATATTAGCTAGCAGGGCTAATGAGGCTTTTACTAAAGCATTTTCTGTGATTCTTCAGAATCTATGATAATGTTTTATGTTATTAATAAATCATCACACCCACTCTTGAGTGCAATGTACCAACTTCTATAAAGTTCTTCTAGTTTCATCCACATTTTTCATCTGAATTATTACTACACAGGATTAAAATATTGTCATAACTGTAACAGTGCCTGTGTTTCTGTACACTGAAAGCTAAAAGCAAACTATCATTTCCGGAATATGATCTTTAATCATTTTGGTGCAATGTTACAGCACCAGTGCTGCAGTATTGGAATATTTAAGCCTACTTTCTCAGGCTCCTTCAATTTTTGCTAATGAATTTCATTTAACAATTAAGTTAATAGCCTTTTCATTTTAAAGAGGTAAAATATATACACTGTACAATTCTCTAACCTCTTGAACAATTTATCAAAGCTATTTAAATTAGTACAATGGCATGAAATGTTACCCTTGACACAATACAAAAGAGAAATTGTTTCCAGACAAATTGGAAAAATCTTTTAATGCCATCAAATTTGCCTAATGCAGTCTGCAGGTTAATCTGTAAAAGGGTGAGCTGTATGTTTGCCCATATCTTATTATCCTTAGCTGTCGATGTATAAATCAGTGCTGACACAGCTTCTTCTAAATCATCCATATTATACACAAAGGAAAATCTTTTAACAGTAGAGAAAGCACTTGAGCAAATCTTGTCCTACACAAACTGGAAGGCAGTTTTCTTCCACTAGACTGGCAGCAGTCGTGGTGCACACTAAAACTTTTGGACTTCTTCCTCTAATGAGTCACCATGACCACTACCTTAGTGAAGGGTGAGTTGTTTTCATTTACATCTTCTTACCAAAAGGATTACTTTTGTTTGCACTGAATTAATTAGTTGGTTTGGGTTTGGGGGAAGAGAATTCTGTGTGTGGGAAAAGAGAAATGTTTCCTAGTTTTATATATTATTGTCTTTATATTTATAAATTATTGTCTTTATACCATCTTTATGTTTTAGATGATCTTCCATCAGTTACGACCATGATATAAAATGATCAGACACACACCATGAAGAACAATTGGCATGATAAATATTTTTTAAGCTAGGAAAGGTACACGACTTTGAAGATTGTGTGCCTGGCTTGAATAGCAATTTATGGTATTTGTGTTAAGGTAAAGATATTCACTGAATATATAATCCAAACAGAAAGTTAGACAATATTTCACAACCAGTATATCATTAACTTGTGATATCCTTCTAAGAGATACACTGAAGCAGCCTGATTTTTTTCGGATAAGACCAGTTCCTGATAGAACGTTTGTGTGAGTGCTATGACTTAAGACATAACTAAGAATAATAGAGATAAAAAGCACAAACTTCTCTAATTTTAAGTTATATTTTATGAATTGGTTTTAGCATAATAACTTTCAAAACCACACATAAAAATTGACCAAGCTATATTGAAACTTTTCTCACCCCTAAGTTATTGAGCGTACCAATAAAATAACTTCATTTTAGAAAACATTCCCCCCCCCCCCCCCCCCCCCCCCCCCCCCCCNNTAAAAAAAACCCCCCCCCCCCCCCCCCCCCGGGAGATTCTTTTCTTTGTTTTCAAATTTTTAAAACACCCTAAGAACAGAATCTGATCAGACATGGACGAGCAACTTTGGTCCATACTCATCCTTCCTTTCTCCCCAGTCTCCCTTCATCACCTTGCCCATGGACCCACCTCCATGTTGGGTCTTTTCTATGTGGGATTTCTCCATCCCTTTGGAAAAATCACTGTTCCACTCTGCTTCTCTCCAACTTTCCTCCACAGATTACCTTTGGCAGTGCCATTCCTGTGTATCTCATAAACCACCAAAACCAGCAATCACATTCAAAATCTTTCTGTTGTCACAGAGGATTGAGTAGGTTTTGCCCCTAGATCTGCAATGTTACCTGGGTATTTCATGTACTTACTAATCCTCTGCTATCTGAAATGCTAAATTTTTATGTGAGTTCCGCTATTAAAACTAGTAAGAGCTACATAAAAAGCATTCACCTAATAAGATGTCTGCTTTAAAACGTTCTTTATTTATTGCTTTTGCTGATACATCTTACACAGTAGAAATACATTGCTAACTTATATTTCTTCCCTTTTAGCATATGCTGCCTACTAGACAAAGATAAATAAGTATCTAAAAATAAACCTTGTTATACCACGAGAGCTTTTAATGACTAACTGAAGATGTTGCACACATTTGAAAACTACTACTCTCACACAGAAAAAAAAACCTGTTATCTGACTGACAAAACCCCTTCTTTACTCATTCATAGAGGCTGTGTTAAAAGTTGGGACAATCATTTCAGCCCATCTGTTTGTTTTCCTCTCCCCTTCTTCATGGCCAGAGGACACTCTGTGGTCCCATGCAAGAGAAGCACCATGCAGCTCTACATTCTCCTTTGTTCAGAAACAATTACATACCCTTAGTGTATCAACTTAACACTGTTTAAGAAGTCATGAGAAAAAGTCAGAAGCTATTCTAGATCCCCATGATAGCTTCCTTACCAGTAAAACAATTTAAAAATGTTTCCAATTTAGCACTGGAATATGCTGGATTTCACATCATTAAAATTCTTCTTCAGGAAAAGAACAGAGTGCACAATATTTATCACTGCAACAAAATTTTTGAAAACAGTCACTGTTTTTAATGTTTCCTTGTATTTTTTACAACAGAACTGAGTTATGTTTCCTATTTCTCAATTCCCTTCTCAATTTCAATTTCAAGAGGAATCAATAATTTCAGAGGCATTAGTTGAAAAAGATGTAACAAAATCATGTAAGAATTTATTCTAAGTTTTTATCAAACATCAGAGAACTGCTTGTTTCCCATGAATATTATTATTTATTGTGAATAATCTTTAATTTGGAAGTGCTTTTTTTCTCCTTGCTGTTTATTTTGCTAATGCAGTTCATTTTGTTCTTTGCTCAATTCTCCCTGTAAAACAATTTTGAATGTTTTTTCCCTCTAATATACATTATATAGTAAATAATTAACTTATTTCTTTTATCCAAAATTAAAATGCAAGACTTACAAGTATTTCCAAGTAAGGCATACTTACTGAATGAACTAGAGGAAAAGGGAGAACTGATCTATAGTTCAACAGCTCCATCTCCTCAAAATTATTTAGCACTCTATTTGGCTAAGTCCATAAGTATCTTCCATGACCATAATAAAAAAACAATGGTCAGAATGAAACAGGAGAAAGGAAACGAAGAGGATGAAGACAGAATAAACAATCTGTAAGTTATGTGATGTAAAGATATTATCATATCGGTATGACTTCCCAGAAATAATGAAATTTAGCAATTAGATTGAAAACAGCATTAAGACTATTATAACACGGGAAGCAAGTACATTCCTGTTCCACCACTGAAGCCATATTAAGCACATATTGCATGAAATTCTGATACTTTATTTAAATATTAATTAGAAAATCTTGATCTGTAGAATTATTTCAATTTAGTTACTCTACATATCAACAAACCTTGCAAATCTCTTCGATGTGATTAGGAGACCCTGTGTAGTAAAGGAGAGGCAGCCTCCCTTTCCAAGGCTGTGTAGAACCAAAAGGGCCTAAAGGCTCCTGAGAGTCCAACTAACTTTTGCATGAGACTTTAACACTAAACAGAAACATAAACTACTGTCTGTTACAATTCAAATCTTCAAAGAGGATTTGTATTATTCTCAGTACTTGACATAACCAAATGAAATTTAAGGATAAGATTGAATCCAAGTCTTCCTACAATGGAGTTTATCAGCTCAGTTCAAATTCATTTATCTCAAATTGCTTTGTATTAGCACAGGAAAATCTATGGAAAATAACATAAATCACAGCAACATTTGTTACTTTTCCTAGTAAAATCACAGGCCAGGTTTTCCATTAGAAATTCAGATTCATCAGAATTCAGATAGCATGTATCGTGTTAAGTATTGGCACTTAGCAGATGAAACCACACTTACTTCAGCTGCTTAAGTTTTATTCAACTAACGTTTATTGTCATTCAAATTAATTTCAGATAGATTTTTAGATTCTATGTATTTTAGACTTTTCCTCACTGGTTCGAGTGAGAAAAAGTGACTTGCAAGAAAGTTCTCAATACATATTCAAAGACTTTGTATTTGAAACTCAAACTCATTTGATGAAAGTCATCAAATGCTCTGCTTGATTTAAAACATAATTGACTTTGACAATTTATTAATTAATTTATTGACAAAAAATAGTGTTTTCAGCAGGTCAAATTTTAGGAAAGTAGTCTGTAATGAAAATAACCACTTTGTGACAGAACTCAGAGAGTTGTCATTAATGGAGGAGGGTCAAGTTGGAGGCCTGTAAACAGCAGTGTTCCTCAGGGGCCAATACTCAGTCCAGACCTGTTGAACTTGTTCATCTATGACCTGGATGAGGGGAAAGAGCATATCCTCAGCAAGTTTGCTGATGATACCAAACTGGGAGGGCTGGATGACACTCCAGATGGCTGTGCCACCATCCAGTGGGACTTGAACAGGCTGGAGACCTGGGTAGAGAAGAATCTAATGAGGTTCAACAAGGGCAAAAGTAAGTTCTTGCACTTGGGGAGGAAGAACCCCAGGCACCAATATAGGTTAGGTGTGGATCTTCTGGGAAGTACTTCTGAGGAAAAGGATCTGGGAGTCCTGGTGGATTGCAGGCTCTCCATGAGCCAGCAATGTGCCCTTGCTGCCAAGAGAACCAATGGAATTCTGGGCTGCACAGGGAGAATTGTGGCCAGCAGGTCGAGGGAGGTCATTCTCCCCCTGTGAACTGGTGAGGCCACAACTGGAATGCTGTGTCCAGTTCTGGGTTCCCCAGTTCAAGAGGGACAGGAAACAACTGGAGAGAGTCCAACATAGGGCAACTAAGATGATTAAAGGATTAGAGCACCTCCCTTATGAGGAAAGGCTCAAAAAGCTGGGGCTCTTTAGCCTCGAGAAGACTAGACTGAGGGGAGACCTCATCTATGTTTTCAAGTTCCTAAAGGGTGGGTTGAAGGAGGATGTAGCCGGACTCTTTTCAGTGGTTTCCAGCAACAGAATGAGGGGAAAGAGGCATAAACTAGAACATACTAATTTCCACTCAATATGAGGAAGAACTTATTTACAGTGAAGGTGAGCCCTGGAACATTCTGCCCGGGGAGGTCGTGGAGTCCCCTTCTCTGGAGATTTTCAAGACCCGCCTAGATACAGTCCAGGAAGATCCAGAGGATGTGCTCTGGGCAATCCTGCTTTAGCAGGGGAGTTGGACTAGATGATCTCTAGAGTTCCCTTCCAACTCTGACAGTTCCATGATTCCGTGATTGCCAATGATGATTAATTCAAAATTCTTTTATGCCTTTAGTGACAATGCCACTTTCACAACAGGCATAAGAGAGGCATCAGTAATATTAATCAAGGTTTTGGGCAGAAGTTAGTGTAACAGGAAGGACTTTGAGTGGATGCTGGTGTCTGTCTCTCTCTCCACTAATTCTCCAGTTTTACCAGACAATTTAATCTGTGAAGCTACTACATTGCCCTGCAGCCTGTATCTGGGGTGACAGCTACAGTGTCCCCAACTTGATGGAAAAAATTGGAACCAAATGAACACAAAGGCACCAAAAAAGAGGGCAATCTGAAGTAAGGCCCGATCATGACAAGAAAAACGGGGCATAAGATATTTGCAGGAGATATGATGAAAATGCTCCTTGGTATTTTTGGTATAATTTGATCTTGCACATATTTAGCATGACAGGTCTGCCATGACACTGGTATCTTCCTTTCCATCCTCTGCTGGACATTGATTACAAAGCAGAAGAGGAAGTTGGAATCTTAGAAAATATCATATACTTCCATCAGAAATATCATAATATAATTTTATCAAAATCATCAGAGCAGGGGCAAAAGTCTACTTCTCAAAATCTGAGCACAGCACTATTGTTCTTTCACTGGTGTTTCACACTTCTTTGCCTTTTTAAGCCAAATTATTTTCCTTCCTAGTAACCAGATTCAAGAAATTACCCATATAAACTTAAAATCTGTGCTGCTAAATCATTTTCTTACCATCTTAAATAAAATTCCTGAGGTTGGGGAGATTTAAACATTTTTTACATCAAGTATGAGAAAGGGTTATGAAACCATCATTAACATGTATGTTAAAAACATGTGCTTAATTTCCAATTTATATTATAATTTATTTTTTAAAATAGTGGGTGTCATTGTGTTCTCTGGAGAATCTAGCTTCTTGGTGTGTACTTCTCTGGAAGTTAGGAGTAACTTTCAGAATTATATTTCCAGAATTTGCACCCTAATTTCTGTCAAGTCGTAGATCTGTACTAAAAGTGGCTTATTCTTCAAGTCATTGCCCTTCAACAAGAAAAACAAGCCTTTTGACACAGAGCAAATATATTTTTTCCCTACATGTGAACTGCTAAAATATGGGATACTGGGCTTCCAGTCCGAGTAACCTCCACAAAATGACCTTATAGCAGATTTCCATTATCTGATGGTGACCTACAAGATAGCTGGAGAGGGACAGATTACAAGTATGTAGTGATAGGACAAGGTGTAGTGGCTTTAAGCTGAAAGAGGGTAGATTTAGATTAGAAATTAGGAAGAAATTAGACGAGGGTGGTGAGACACTGGAACAGGTTGCCCAGAGAAGTTTTTGAAGCCCCATCCCTGGGAGATGTTCAATGCCAGGCTGGTCGGGCTTTGAGCAACCTGGTCTAGTGGGAGGTGTCCCTGCCCATGGCAGGGGTGGGTTGGGACTCTATGAACTTTAAGGTTTCTTCCAACCCAAACCATTCTATGATTCTTTTTTTTCGTGACTTCTGAAGAAGCTGATTCATTACCAAGAATTGTGCTGTACTGGTGAGACCGAAGATGGGATGCTCTGTCTGGCATTTGTGAGATGCCATCTGAATTGTACATAATGATCTCAGACTCCCCAGTAGAAGACAGATGCTGGCAAAACTGGGCTGTCCAACTAGGACCACCGAGATGGGAGGGCTGGAGTGGGTGACATTCAGGGAAAGGCTGCAAGAGCTGTGTTTGTTCAGGAAGAGAGGGCAAAGGGCAGATCTTATTGTTGCCTACAACTATCTAAAGAGAAGGTATAGACAAAGCCAGACTCTTCTCAGTGATAAGGCAAGAAACAAGTTGTAAAATGGGTAATTTCAATGAGCTTCGAAGTAGATATGTGTAGGCTAATGGTTTTTCAGGATTTTGTTCTTTTTGCTCTAAGGCTGTGGCAGGTTCCCTGGGTTGTCAGTTCTCATAATACCTTGCCCATTCTTCTATTTTCTACAGAATCTATACTGTGAGTGTTATTAAGAAGATGTCTAGAAAAGAAATATCACGGAAACTAGACAGCTTCTTCTGAGAAACATCAAGAGAGCTTGAAAGCTAACATATTAGCAGGAAATCTGAAGATCATACCATCAACCTTAAAGAAAACAATTTCCTTCACATAAACTGTGTTACCATCTAATTCGCTTTGCTCTGAGAAGACTAGGAGGATGTTCTTTGGATGCAATAAAATGTTTTCCAAAATACTGCAACTTCCAACTCACATGGGGAAATACTTAGGGGAAGTGAGAGAATGGTGAGTCTTCTTCCAGGAAAATAAAATAGGTAATCAGAAAGATCTGTTAACTGCCTTTGAAACAGCTTGTTACCAGTCACTGCATTTAAAAAAAAAAAAAAAAGTCTCTGTAATTTATATTGAAATTTATGTAAATAATGTTGGTACAGAAAGCAAATTCTGAATTTACAACATGTTCTAATACAGGGTTGTGCCTTCACTTGTCTCTTCCCTAAGGTTGGTTAACATCTTTAACATTATGCTCAACTACTAGACAATTACAGAAGAAATACTGAAATTAGAACAAATATTGCACTCTGTTATGATAGTTTTCAGTAAGTACACACAAATATTTGGTTCTTGGATCTCAGGTTAGTTGCCCAATAGATGTTAAATCCCTTTACTTCTTATTTTTCTTTTTTTGCAGAGTGATGCTTTCCACACCTATCACTCACCAATTGTCCCAATTTTCTTGAACGATGAATTCAAAATAGTACAATTCTTGCCATCACCTTTTCTTAAGTGTAATGTCCAAGGCTAGATTGAAGGATAAAGTTCAAATCTTCTTGCCTAAGCGTCTGAAAAGGCTCAACAGCCTGATCTAGTTATAGAAATGCTGTGCTAGAATCCTTCTGGCACACCCCACAAATTCACTCTGATGACATTCTGATGCTCACATCTACACTTCACACAATGGAAGGTGCTCCTCCTGAGTGACCAGGAGTATAGGTAGCATTTACAAGACAGAGAAATGTATTTTTAGGACCTTAAATTGTAGTGGGATCCTAAAGATTTTAGATTAGGGTGGTTTTTTTCCTTTTTTTTTAGAAATGCTAAAATTAGAATGCTAATAAAATAGAAATGCTATGGCTTTTATGATTTTTTTATTATTATTATCTCCCAAAAGAGAAAGACTTTAAAGGGTGTATCTACTGTTTTATGCAAGTTTTAGACATATTTCAGGATCCTTACCTTGAAAATTCACACCAAGACATAAATATTATCTTAGCTAAAGATTAGCATCCTAATTAAGTTCCTGACTGGAATTATCTCCCCATGTATACTAATAACATTCTAAAATACTGCCCTGTCATAACTATCTCGAAGATACTGTTATTTTAATTACCAAAGTTCCTTTCTGTAGCTATATCGATTTTCAAATATAAAAGATCATACAGAAAAATGCAGGCTTTTCTTTGTAGCCAAACCTCTTTTAGACCATATGCAATGATGAGACCAGTTCTCAATAGAAACTGATAAAACATCAAATAAAACAAAGTAACGAAGATACTTTGAGACGCGCTTGCATGTTTTTGAACAAAATAGATTTGGACATAATAGATTTTTCCATTGACATGCGGTAAGACTTCACTGCAGGTAGATCCAGACCACAAATATGGTTAAAAAAAAATTAAATTTTTCTTAATATCATGCCAACTAGGCCACACTCTTGGGCATTCTGCTAAGTCTTTGAAACAAACCACTGCCTTAACTGATTTGTGTGCAGTGCTGTGGGCAGCAGAATTAAGCAGAATCCACCATAGGACAAAAGAAACACAAAAGGCTTCCTATCCAGTTCTGTCCTACTGGGGACGGGACATCATGTCATTTCCTTCGTAATCACAGAGCATGCAGTTTTCAAAGTAATACAACTAGAAAGTCCATTTTTCTTTAACACTGAAAACTTCAATTAATGGAAAGTGCTCCAATAGAAATGACGTGAAACCCTCATTTAACGGCCTGATACTTCCCTATTTTTACTGATGGCAAAGAAGATAGCA
Source organism: Scolopax mira (assembly GCA_004320125.1). Classification (NCBI taxonomy): domain Eukaryota; kingdom Metazoa; phylum Chordata; class Aves; order Charadriiformes; family Scolopacidae; genus Scolopax; species Scolopax mira. The sequence continues at coordinate 20,156 of BJBW01000403.1, forward strand.
AGGCTATTTTTTCACAGCTGCATCACACTGGCAGGTCCAAAGTCCTCCTAGAAGCCACGAGTATATCTCCTCTCTCTTCATTGATTGTTTATAAATGATGAGTCCTTGGCTTACAGTAGGGGTTATAGCTTTTGAGTGCATGAACTTACATTTCTACTATGCAAGTTCATCAGAGTCTTCAGGTTGTTCAGGTCCTTTAGTCCACTAAACTGATCTACCACTCTAAACAGAAAGTCAAAAAGTGACTGCTTTCCTTTGTCTTGAAACTCACATATTTCCACATTTAGAAGCCATAAGAATTCAAAACCTGCCCATGAACTTCAGGGTCACTGTCTCCAGGAAAATGAATATCAGTACTTAAGAAAAGACTTATTTTACCACAGAAGAAAAGTGCATAAGAAAAGCAGTCAACAAGTACAAAAATATATGCTAGCAAAACTAGAATAATAGCACAATTTTTCTTTCTTTCTTTTATACAAGGCAACCAAAGGCAAACTCTTAGACCCATAGCAAAATGAATTTTTCCACATGAAACAATGAAAGGTTTAAAGTAGCCTGACATTCAAATATTAAACTCTGTTTACCATAAGCAAATAGTTATCATGCCTTGTTGTATTCAACTCCATTTCAATGTTTCAGATTTCATATAGGGCAATTTTAGGATGCTTAAGGTACGTTGAAGTATTTTGCCAAAGCAAATGGTATGTGCTCATTTTATGCAGAGATTTCTTAAGCAGTTATAAACGTGCTTAGGGAAAAAGAGATCTGATACAACAAAAGCACATTGTATTGACAAAGCATTAGCATCAGAATATATGCATGAAGGAGGAAAATACTTACAGATTTTTTATGTCTACTGCTCCTCGGAATGCCTTCCTTGGTATCGCTTGAATCTGATTTTCACTGAGATCACTAGGAAAAAAATAATTAAATTAAGCTTAAAATCTACCATATATATTTCTTTCTGTGTATAAGAAAAAGAACATGTAAGGAAATAATTTCAGCCATTACAGTTCAGTCAATGTTTCAAATGAAGCTTATTCTATTACCTTAACTGATTTGTAATTGAAGAAATAGAAGCAGCAATAATACTCAAATTAGTTTATGTGTTGTTCTAAGTAGCTCCTTTACAAAGCACCAATATATATGCCAAACGAAAAGCAGAAGCATTATATAATTTTACAATGAAGGACAATTTGATTTAATTTTGAACTGATTTATTTTATTTTTTAACTCATTCCAAATCCATGACATCCAGTGTTTGATAGTATGCTCAGCTTTATGCAAGGAAGACTGCAAACAAACAAAAAGAACAAATAGCAAGCTGTTGAGAAACAACTATCAAGTTATATAACATCTGAGATCAATATATATTTCTGATTTTTTTTCCAGTGGCAAGCACTGTATATGTTAAAGGAAGGCACTAAAAACCATACTCCATTACATATCTAATGCTTCTCCCCAAAATTCCTGCATGACCAGCTGTACCAAGCTATCTGAAACTAGTGTGTTTTCCAAAAGAGAAATATTCATGATTTTTTTTTTGCTATCAACGTAACTATCTGACCATTTTTCTGAAATTTAGAAATACTTTTGGCCTTCACAGTTCCATGTTGGAAACAGAACCTAGAGAACTGGAGTAAAGGCAGTATCAGAAGAGAGGAGAAAAAAAAAAAAAAAAGAAGTAGGAAAACAAACACAATATAGAATCCAGAGCTTTTCATGTATGCTGTACTCCATTAACAAGTAAGTCAGTGCAACAGGACGTGATCAATAGATTAAAGTTGTTATTGCAGCTTGAAGGTTCTACTTCAGACTACAGTTTTGGACCCTGGACCAAACCGTCCTACCCCTCACAAGGTTCAGAAACATCTGACGTCCTTCAAAGGGACCTGTCTACCTTGTGGTTTTAAAATTATGAAATCAGATCTCCTTTTGAAGGCCTCCAGAGATGCATATATCTATAGACATCTACATAGGAACACAAGAAATTATACAAAGAGGCTTATTTGAGCATTTGAATAAAATTTGGAAATAAATCAGCTGTGTACAAGCTGTGTCTGCACTAGAATTTTCCATCAGTCTGCAGAGCAGAACTAGATTTCATTTCAGTAAAATGAAATCAGGACCTTCACTCCAAAAAACACATTGTATGCACTCCAGCACCTAACAGGAGAAGTAAAATTGCACAATATTTTGCTTTTTAGAGAAATCTTTTGGATGACCTTTTCAGAGACAGCTTTTAGGAGAAACATTGCAAAATGATGCATAGAAATAGATCTAAATCACATGAAGTGAACAAGCGTTTAGCTGATTAAATGTCATGCTTTTGACATAGTCTTTCCCTAAAATGTAATCTAGCATGAGCTCATGTTTCCAGTTATTAGCGATCATACCTGGAGATCTTTTTCAGATTTATGAACTTAAAAAAAAATAAAAAATATTTGAGGACTTTATAAAACCCCACATTGCCCAAGTCTAACAAAAATAATATCAATATAATCTTTTTGGAAATAATTCTACATACATTGACAGCAACTTTTTTTAATTTACAGAAAATCACATTCTATTTACTAAATCTTTCATAGTTCATGTATCTGACTGCACTGAAATATCTTGCAAGGTGTATTTAAAACTAGACTCAATTTTACTATTATTAACCATGTGTGAAAAAAGAGAATCTGAGAGCTGTGATTTAATTTTCAAGCCACCTAAGTAATCTTGAAATGGGATATGACTCCAACGTTCCGACAATAAATTCAATGGCAATGAATGAAAAAGCAGCCTTCAGCATTTGTTACAGCAACATGATTTAACAGCCTACTTCCTTTAAAAAAATTCCACTATAAGTATAAACAGGCAATATCTATATTTACACTTCTGTCTAGTTGACTAATACATTTTACCAACACAAAAATTGTGCATAAAGAGGTTAAGACAGCAGTAGTGATTCTTATCATAGCCAATGATTAGTTATAATACAGATATGTGTATATATCTACATAAACTACTGCCATACTCATAAATGTATACTGCAGGAGGTAATGGTGCATTACATTTTTTATGATAGTTAATAGAATATCATCATTCACCAGTTTATATAATTTTAAAATGTAGAAGATTAATAAGATTGAGACAATATGTAAATTATTTTTTAAAATATCTATTGGTCAAAATCTTTCTTTCCTTGATAGAATGCAAATCTTAGCATGAATGCAAGGACTGCTTAGCGATATGGTTTAGTAGTTTTTGTCAGTGTCAGGTTGATGGTTGGACTCGATGATCTGGAAGGTTCGTTCCAACCCAGGCAATTCTACGCCTCTATGACTTGCAAATAACAGCTATTGAGCCAGGGTCCTAATTAAGCAATCCACTGAGCTGTCTTAACCTCTTTATGCACAATAAAGTGCACAATAAAGTGAGTGCTTATGTTTCTTGGTGTGTATGCACATGTGAAAGAGAGAAGACTAATATCATGCTAGATTTACCCCTGGGGCCACACAGTCAACACCATTTCCACATAGAACAGGCTCACATAGACGAAAGTATGCTGTTTCCTGCTAATTTTAGCACATTTCAAATATGAACTACCTGATAGCGAAGGCTTCCAACCTTTCTGTAAGGCATCCTTCTAAAAGTGGAGAGCTAAGTAAAGTTGGAAAATGTGGTTTTCCAAGAGAAATGGTTTTTTGCAATGCATCTGCTGGTTTGCGAAACTTCCTTGGAATTGTTTATGTAACACAAGTGTAATTCATTCTTTCCTTCATTGCAAAATCCCACCTCTTGCATAACAGTTATGATTTTCAACACACAATTTATGCCTACTTATAGCAGGAAAGTTTTTAGTAATTATTTATTGATTGTTTTAACTTTTCATCTGCTCAATCTCAAAAGGTCTCCTTATAAAAACCTTGAGAGGCTTAAACAAACATTCAGCTTTTTCTTCTTGCATAAATTACACCTACACTTCACACTGCAGACCCGGGACTTAGTAAGGAATTGCTGTGGGGTCTTTTTTTATGATGTTTTAACTCATTCTGCTGCAATTCTTAGATTGCTCACAGAAAAGAAGGTCACAAGCAGCAAAGGGTGCACTCTGACTTTCTGGAGAAATTTGGAAAAAAATATGTGTTGTAGATAAAACCAGACAATTTTGCAGGCCATTATGTCCCATTGATTTGACTTTGCAGCTCATATTCTGTGGTGAAAAAAGGTGCAAATCTCTTTTTGAGCCTGATAGTCCTTGTTTTCCAGAACTAACAACTGTCTGAACTTCACCTCCCATCTCAAAAAGAGGAAGCATTTGAATCCTGAGTATAATTTATGATGATACTTAGTATCCCTAAAATGAAAGAGGCACTAAGCATTTCAATAAAATTTAAGCCACTAAAGAAAAGAACATCCTACTTTTAAAAGAAGTAATCTGTATTTCAGAAAAAAAAGGCATGAACTTGCCTTTAACATTTGAAACCAGCAATTTCTGAGATACTTTCACCAGACCAAATTCTTCCCCATTATTATTACAGCCCAAGACCTTACATCAAAATCCAGCATTCCTCTGGAACAGCAGAACTGGTTTTAAAAGGTTTTGTACACAGCTGGAATGAAAAAGCCAACATATTTTAAGATTATTTTTTTTTTTAAATAAAGTACAATGGTGTAGTAAAATGCTTTGATGAATTCATCTTCATGCAGAGTCTACTTGACTTATAGCCTTCTTTGAACTAAAATTTTCTTAACTCTACTATATTATTCCTAAAGAGATATATTCCAAATTAATATGTCTTAGCCATTGACCCTTCAAGAAAATTCCTTAGTGCTTCTTAGTGGACTTCATTCATTACATTCCCTGGCCAGCAGAGCAACTTCAACCTCCTGGCCTCCACCCATCACCAAATCAGAGCTTGGGGCCAGAACTACTAGATGTAACTTCTGTCACTTTTAGTTTGAGATGTCCTCAGGCCAAAAGGTGGCACAGAAATATTGGGGTTAAATAGATTTTCACACAAAAAGCCACCTGGGCAAATCAGGTTGGAAGTGCGAAAGAAGGTAGATTTCAGTATTTCACAAACAAAAAAAAATTAACAACAACAACAAAAAGTAATCAAACCTCTCACCTCCACCCTCCTCAAAAAAATCAGCTTCATTTTATGTATTCAGCTAATTATTCTATTTTTTTTTGCTTCAGAATACATTAGTAATCATAATGCATTATGTTTCGTGGGAAAAACAGAAAGACCTTGCCAAAACCTTGCTACTACCGAATCCTTCCTAAGAACAGGATGGAAATGGTACATTTCTCTTTATCATATTCACTGGTTAGTAGATAGAAGCATATCAGAAAGGAAACCCCCAACCTAGAATCCTGATACATTTTGAAATTCATACCCATAGAATATAATAACCTATTCCCATAAAAAACCTCAAAAACATATATACTCTTGCTTTTTTATCTGAGGATAAAACCCTCAGATAACCTGATATTAATAAGCCTGATAAAGTGCTTCAGCTCTTAAAAAATGCAGACAGTACTGCATTGCAGCTATTTTATTACTCACCATGTATGGTTCCCAGTTGAATAACGCATTTACCCTTAAAAGGAGTGCTAAATTTTTAATTATATAAATTGAAACACCACATATAGCATCTATATCATATGCTGTTAAGCCTACATCAGAGTTTTGTTGTGTGGCTAAAACCATTGTTTGTTCTGAAACAATAAATCTTTTGGAGATGGCAAACCTGCTTGTAAATTTAATTACTTGTAATTTTATTTTCCTCTATGGTTTAACCTCCCTCTGTGTCTGACCAGCGATATCATAAATCTGTACTGCCATTCTCTACTTTGTAAAATACTGAGTACTGGGAATGAATCATGTGTTCTGATTTTTAAAGGAAAAGGCAGAAATACTGAGTCAAACTAAGTATTGAATACTTATTAGTTTATTTATCCTAATTCACAAAAACAGCTCAGAGAGTAACTATTCCACGATCAGCATCCTTATTTAAATATATCCAAGACAAATAAATCCTTGCTTAATACTTCCTTCTTACCGGAAAACAATAATTTTAACTTTAGCTAAATATATTCTGCATGAAATCTTTTAGTTTCAAGTCATTACTCCTTGTCTTATTGCAACAGACCCTGCTAAAATGTTTGTCACCATCTTTCCTCTAGGCTGCCTTCGGGTATTCGAAGGGGCCCTAAGGTCTCCCTGGAGCCAACTCTTCTCCAGGCTGAACAACCCCAACTCTCTCAGCCTGTCCTCACAGCAGAGGTGCTCCAACCCTCTAGTCATCTTTATGGCCTCCTCTGGACCTGCTCCAATAGGTCCATGTCTTTTCTACTTCTCCAGCCACAGTCCCCTTAATGAATCTATGCCATCTAAAACCATGAACCTATTCTAGTGCAAGACCCAGGTTTGCAAGAGGTATTATATATTATTTCCCTGCTTTTGATGTACTCTGCCTCACTGCAAGGTAGTGAAGACACCAGCAGTAAAACCCAAGCTTCTAGAAGGCAAGAACATGCTGTGATGTAACCGTGTAAGAGAAGTGATCCACAGCCCCAAGTTTCAACTATGTCTTTGTATGTCTCGAGAGAAGGATGGAAAGAGATTATTTAATGTCATGATTAACACCAGCAGCTGCCTCTTTTTGCAAAAGGTGCTGTAGCAGTGAGCTTTCCAATGCAAAGACGAATGCATGAAGCAAATGAACGGAACAGCAAAGTAGGTTTTTTAAGTTTCTCTGAATCTCTGATTTGGATTTCACTCCTGAAATGCCAGACAGGTTTCCACTTTCTAAATCTGAATAACAAATGTGTACTTCTACTCCATATTAGGTGGTTTGCGTTATCATGCAAAATTTATGATCAGATTTTTTTGCTGCTCACAAACCTTTCTTTATCATCACACAACCATCCTCTTAAAATTGCAAAGTTGCAGTATGACTAGGGATTTAATCTAAGACCTTTTTTGAATGCTACAAAGGCACGGTTTGGCAACCACTAGTTTTATTGTATTAGGATAAGGTATGTAAGCATGAAAATTATTCTCAGAACTATGTAATGAGAATCAAACCAAGTACAGTCTTCAAGAATAAAGATGCTACTGAACTATTACATTATGGTGTAAATGCAGGGAGAGTGTCTTGGAGAGACGGTTCCTTTAAAATTAATAGCTCAGGTGAACTGAACCTATTGAAGCATATTGGAATTCCATCATGGTAGCGTGTTCTTACTAAATAAACAGGAATGATTTAATCTGTAACACAACAGGTTTTTATCCCATGTTCAGCAAATATATTAATATATACAAACAAGCAAGTACCTTTCCCATCAGTCAAATGAGGCTTATCCAGTTAATTGATACAATACTGACACGTGTTTAGCTTTACAGAGTTACTGTATAACAATTTACTGCACTGCATCACTTATTTATGAAGATAATTTATACTTGAATGGCTTCTCATGTTTTAGCAAGTCATAGCTTCTTGGTCAGTCTATAGATCAATCAAGACAGAAAAAGTCAATGCTTAAAAAAATATATGCTTAACAATTCAGTCTAAACTCTTATTCTGAAAAAAACACAAACCAAAAACTACCAAAACCACGAATTCTACTGTATCATTATTCTTTGACTATGAAATACACAATTTAGCCTCCTATAAATTTCAATGGTTTTTTTAATTATTATTGAGTAAAACATCCAGTGTAGCTATTTCTCTTCATAATGAAGATACAAAAGGAGTCCAATACCATCAGCAGTGGCCAATATGTCTCCAGGCACATATTTATCTCATTGTGAAGATCAAAAATCTGAATTCTAAATCCTAGCATTAGCCCTGTAAATCATTATTGCGGGTGATATCGTCATTCCAACCTGCTTCCCATAAGAGGAATAAAATTTCACGTTTGAGAAAGGTACTATTAACCTCCTTTCACAGATGGAGAAACCAAAGCAGTATATATATCACTGGTAGTATGTACCACTACCATGCTGGGGAACATAAAGCAGATGAGAAAAATTTAGATCACAGAATTGCAGGTTGTCTCTGCATCACTAATTTCCATTTGCTTTGTTGACTCCCTAGAGAATCAGATGCTGTACATAGTAGACACATAATCTATTCCCATGCTAAAGCAAGATAACTCCCTGTGCCACAGTATGCTACATTCCCCGAGTGAATATTTTATATTTCACAACACAGGGCAATTACCAATGGAATATGGATGGAATGATGCGAGCCACAGCAACCTCTATGGTAAGGAATGAATCTTCCACTTTTTTCTAAGAATATTCAGACTAAATTTCCCTGCTCATAAATTTTCACCTCTCAGGTTTAAATGATACCACTTTTAATGATATCACTGAAGTTTCTTTCATTCTTAATGTTTCAGACTGTTAAATATTATCCATTTATAAATCTATGATTATAGAAAATATACTACTTATTTTAGTTATTGGTATTTGTATTATTTAAGCAGCAGGTACTTTTATCCATTTTATCTATTTATTTATTAAAGCAGAGGAGCAGATCATTTATGTATCCATATGGAATGTATATAACAACCAGAGTAAAACTAACAAACTAAACAATGGAAGTACTGGCAGCCTGATAATCTGAGAGTTTATCAGTACCTTCAACCTTAATGTTTAGGATAAGTCATCAAGAATGCAAATTACTACAATTAGTGCTAATCTTATTTTGCTTGAGAAAAAGACTGACTCTTCTTAACTATCCAATATTATATGGCATTTACTTGTTTATAATTTTGTGTATTACTAATTGGTAATTTGTGCAGAATGCAAATAGCACAGAGTACAAGTACCAGGTCTGTCTGACTTCTTAATAGGATCACATTTTGGGTTTTGAAATAAGCCAAAACCTCCAATCTCAGTCTTGGCGTGAAAGTTAATCTATGGGCCGCAAAATCAATTCTACCCTACAATGTCTCCAACAGTTCACTTAAATCATTGTATATTCTGGCACCATTTGAAAATAATTGCTTAAGGAGCTTCAGCAGTGATTCTTTATTGTGCTAGAGTGTCCTAGTGTGGCAAATGTTAATTGTAAAATAAAATAGGAGTATTAGGACCACACATGTATTTTACCGGAGACTTAGAAATTATTTTTGAAAAGGAAAGCAGTTCTTATTAGTCTTTTCCACTAAATTGATAAGTAATTCACTTTTGTTTAGGACCACAAGATTAAAAAATAGAAATAATTACACATTGTAGCTCCTAAGGAGAAAAGGACCACCCACAATTTCAAAGAGAGAGAATTGCAATACTACTTCAAATTTGGCTTCAATGCAATCCTTTTGATAGAAAAAGACCCTTGAAAGAAAAACTTGAAGCTCTTTAGAACACCCTCTACACACACCCAAAGAAAAAACAATTCTTTATCCTCCACAGAGTCTCAAATTGGTCAAGCTGAAGGAAGATACCGAGTGACATTTACTGACTGCTGCTTGCCATGCATTTCTAGTGGCAGCACCGTTCCCTTAACAGTGCCCAAGACAGCAACACAACTGTGAAATGTGAGGGTACCATTGACCTACAACCCTGCTCAGAGCTTGCAGCGAGGAAGATGACTTTTAGTACCACATGGATGTATATCTTGCATTCAATGTTTCAAAAATGGCCAATCACTCCTATAGCACATATGGGGTTTTCTCATTTCCCCCTCCTTTTTATTTAACCAGGTTGGAATTGAAAGCAAAACAGAAAATAACTTTACTCTTTACATGTTATTTCATACAAGGCCATAAAAGACCACTTCTTTGTAAGGAGAGTGTGAAGATTCTGCTATTTCAATCCAACCAGTCTTCAAAAGGTGATTTGGTGATTAATTTTTAATCAACTATCATACTTGATAGACTTGAAAATGCACTACAAGTTAAGGATTTAAAAAGGATAAAGCAAGATGCTGCCAGGTAACTTTCACTTCTTCTGGTACGTTACACACTCAGCATATGCATGGATGAAACATCCATTTGCATTGGTTTGGGGATCTGCTCACATTAAGAATAGATGAGATGGCATACTTGACTTTCCAAAAGAAATCTTCAACAGCATCTGAAAAAATCATTCACTACTTTTCCCTGCAACAAAACTTCTTTTTTAGCAGGAGTTTACAGCCGTCAACATGTCTTTAATATTTAATATTGTTTCACCTCCTTTGGAATTGAAGCTGTAAGCACTTTTAGAAGCTGACTGAAAGGTCGTCTGGTACGTTGTCTAGTTTCACCACACAGTCTATAACCCTGTATATTCTCTTCTGAAATATCACTCAACAAACTATGACATTTCTCTCTTTGTTCACAACGGAGCAGAGCAGGTTCCTGATCCAGCCCCGTTATGCATAGCTGCTATTCCCATACAGGTAAGCAATAATTACATCCCTGGACACAGACATTTTTCATCAAGCATAGCTCCAGACTGTTAGTGTAATAACAAGCAGAGTACTCCGAGTGGTTCCTAACAGTAAAAGTAACCTTGAACAGTTTGCCAGGGACAGCCAAAATTTGGAGAGTAAACTAGAAATGATGTTGCAGATCACTAATGTTGAATGGCACCGTGCTCACTCTTCCTTCACTTGAGTCGAATGATGCAATTTGGGCATTTTCTCTTGAGACGGGCTGATTGCTTAACAAGACAGATTTATTGTACAGTCTTAGCTTTATGCAATATGTGCATAGTCACATAATGTATGTGAAGCGCTGATGCTTCAGGCTTTGAGGCTGTTGCCTGCCAGTGCCAAAAAGTGTGCTAAGAACACTGAAAGAAACCAAAGCAAATTATAAAAGGATTAACGAGGATGATTTAAAAAAAAAAAAAAAGACAACAGCTAAGCTACCATCATAATTACTGCTTATCAAGATGACCAATATTATATCATTGTTTTCCTGGGCTTCACCCATCTGCTCATACCCATCTGTCATTTCTTACACTGTAATATTTTTTCACAGAAATAATTTGTTTTGGTTTACGGGGTGCTGGTTGGTTTTGAGGGTGTTTTTTAACTCTGTCTATACAGCACCATTGGGTTTCTGACCCAGAGAACAAGGATTTTGAGCTGCTACGAGAATAAACTAATAATGGAAAGGATAAGAGAAACATGCACGTTTGTATCGTCCTTCGCTGATAATGAAACAGAAAACAGTAAGAATGAGCTGAATTATTTGAGCAACTGGACAGGGTTTTTTTGATTGGATTTTTGTTTAATTCTATGTCTTGTGTACAGGCTGGTTAATAGAAGCCAACTAAAAGCTCTTAGGAGAAGAAAGAAAAGAAATTGTTGAGAAACTTCTGGGCAATTACTGATATTAATATTCAAGTATTCTGGAACTAAAACTTCCCACTGACCAAAATTAAATGACTTTAAGAGTCTAGCTGAGCATCTCAAAAGTTTCTGTTCAAGGGCTCCAGGCTCTTCTTTCTTCTTGAGTCTGCCTCCTCTTTCTGTGGCTGTTCCAGCCACTTCCCCCAAACTCCTTTCACCCCAATCTCTTTCCTCTCCATGCCATGCAAAAATCAGAATTTCAAGAGACAGTTTCCTGCAGTTAAAGGAGCTGAGAATAGAGGCAGTACAATGGGCTGTAAAACAAGAACAGTGTACCCTTGCTGAACACAGGGGCCATTTAGAATTGAAAACCCTTGTAAAAACAGTAAAACTACCTAAGCAATGAAAAGGAAACAGGTAATTCCAGAATGAACTGATCACAACCAATTTCTTCATCAACAGCAAACTATAAGGAACAACCCAGGACAAAAAGCTGGATCAGAGTGCTCCCAAGTGTAAGAATGGGCAAAACCTCACTGCATGTTCCAGCCCTGGCTGTACACTATTGCTACAATACCAGCACATAAATTACACTTAAATGTTCAAGGAAAACTCATCTACAAAATAATCCATGCAATGCCGAATTTTGTACTATTTAAATAAAAGCTCAAATTGTATTGCTACTTCTGCCATATTTATCGCTTTTTCCCCCCCTCAAAGTTACAAAAAAATTTCAGCTGCTTGCTGAAATTACTAGCTTGCACTAGTAATAAATTTCATTCAGGCATTTTTTTAAACCTTGAAGTCCACAAAGATCAGATTTTCTGTTCCAAGACTGCAGTTTTCCACTGACACCATCAAAGAGTGGCTGCTCTTAATTGCACTTTAAAAACTCATCTCCCCTCCTTCCTTCAGACTTTTTTCCTCCATCCGTAGCTTTTCAAGTCTTTTTTCCAAATTGCTTCCATGTAAAATTCTTTCCTTTCAAACATTTTCCAGACTCTTCTAAGTAGCTGATGGAGCTTCTGCTCAAGTAAATATCCAGAAAAATCCTACTGAGAAGTCCAAATGATGGGGACAAAAAAGTGACTCTGTGTGAGGTGGGGTCTTTTTGTTGTATGAAGAGTCTAGTTTTGGAGAGGGGTTGCTTTGTTTTGCTATTTGGGGGCAAAAAGACAGCTGGATGGGATGGGTATCAGTTAAGTAATTGCAACCAAATGAAAGCACAGCATACCTGGAATGAGTAAGGGTGACACTGGTGTCTTCAATCACAAGCTATTATACACTTTAGTGGTGAGTAAACTGATAGACTTCAGGACAGAGAGGTCTAGGTAACTACAGAGACAGAGGACAGTTATGGGAATGAGAAGAAAGAGTTATTAAATGTATCCCAACAACCCATGCATAAGCTTCCCTAATGCTTAAAGGTGAATTGTGAAAAACACCATGAAACATTTAAAAACTTAAAATGATTGCATTTTGTTTAAAGCATAAATTAGAAAAAAAAAGTGGGATTTAAGAAGTAAGCCTATGTAAGAGCACACGACATTGTACTGATAGTAAAATAGCCTTTAAAGGCAACAACATCTCTTTTGCTAAAGCAGCCTGCATAAATCCATTAGTACGTCTAAGGAAACCAGCAGGAGCTTCACCAGCTCAAAAATCCTAGGATATGTATCTTACAAGAGCCAGCACATGTATCTGTACTCACTCTTTTCGCTGAGTAAGAACAGATCTCCTCTTGAGAACAGGGCCAGCTCAGAGCTCTGAGGTGATTGAATTGAAACGATATTTACACAGATAGCTGAGAAGGTGTGAGGATTTGCTTCCACACAGGCTCCACTGCACTCGCTATCTATTGCCATATGGCTAATTCCCTCTCATGCTTATTCTTCTGTTGCAGTTCAAATTACAGTATACTGTTTTACAGACCTGCGGCTCCCAACATCTGTAGCAAAGGTCCCAGGAATTGATTTAGAGGCTGAAATACAAGCATATCCAACCCCGCTTCTACACAAGGCTATATATCTTTGTTGGAAGAGTGACACATGGTCCCCATATGCAGTGGTGCTAACACAATCCTGCCAGGCACAGATGTACTTATAGCTCCAGAGAGATGCAATCTAATGATGGATAGGCATAACCCAATCATACGAACATTTGTATTTGTAAAGCCTACCTGGTGCTACAGACAATATGTCTACATTTCACTGCTACATTTCTTCAAGGATATCAAGATGTTCTGAAGGTACGACAAACATATGATGAAACTTAATGGTATATAAGATAGAGAGACTGCTTGGTGAAGCACAGCTTAATAGTGGGAAGTTTCAAAAATTAATTGCTCTTCTGGCAAACCCAAAGAAAATTAAATTAAATTAGATACTGGAACTTTTTCATTAGAAGGCTCTGGCAAAATAAAGTTAATAGATGGAAAGCTTTCTGCAATTAAAAGTGACAGGTGCATTGCTTTCTCTAAGCTTTTAAATCACATCTGTCAAAAGGCCTACTAAAATGCATTTTTTAAGCCCCTTCCAATCTACTCAACTTTTATGAATCAAAATACTGTAAAATTATTGAAGATATATCACTTAAGAATGTCACGGTTCTATGGCAGTAAAGAGCTAAAATTTCTATAGAGATACACATCTAACATATTTAGAAGAATATTAAATCACAGAGTAACTCTCTATCCCATTCACTTCATTTGTCAGCATGATTTCTTCCTCTAATTCTTAACCAGGGCACAAGAAATACATAACTTGATCTTTTTAAAACCAAATGTTTGTAGTTAATTCAGGTCAGTCACATCTTTGATTGAATTACCTATTCTGCATGTTTAAGGTGAGTTGGAAGAGAGATGGACACAGTAAGTAGTTTCTATATACACCAACTATTTACCAGTATTTGAAGAAACTACTTCTTTACCTCCCTTGAAGAAACTTCTTTAAGACAGAAAGTGTCTGTCTTGAAAAAGGGCAGAAAAGTTTGAGTTCAGCTCCTGCTATGCCTCTTAGAGAATGAAAAACTTATTTGACAAATACATGTTCCAATAGTGTGAGCAAAACCAATTATTGTACATCTTCCCCCCAACTCCTAGACATGTCCAAACCAACTTTACCTCTCATTCTTCACTCACAAAAACAGCGAGTACTTAAATAGTGCTAGTGTTTTTTGACCTTAAAAGAAACCAAACAAACCCAAAACCTCAAAAAGTTCTCTCCAAACTCTCTAATGATAACTTCCAGGGTTTTTTGGTTTGGTTTTAATTTTTTTTTTTTTTTTTTTTCCTTAAACTAATCAACTAATCAAACCCTAATTTTGATAGGTTAGAATTAAGTATATTTATGGGAATGATCTTCATTCCCATCAATTCTGAAAACAAACAAAAACATTACTCTTCAAAGCTCTTAATTATCAACTAAATAAAAATCTATTACACTCTTGTAAGATGGACTGTGACGATATGAAGCATATAAATTATGATACAGTCCCTTCAGAGCTATAGGATGGAAAAATACAGTAACTCAGCTAAATATAGCTCTTATTAAACTGCAAACATACAAGTAATCTCCTCCCAATTCAGGAAAGCACTGAAGCACATACAATTTAAAGTTTGGGCTTAAATCCCTATAACTTACTGTAGCTGCTCTCAAGCTTGGTGTTAAACATGTGATCAAATATACCTCTGAATCACAAACTGCTTACTGAAAAAAACAGCACTGAACACATTTTAATTATAGGTCTCCCTCATTTAGGCATATATGAACAAAGACAAAATCATGCTCAGATGGAAAGAGAGAAAAAGAAAGTAAGAAAACGGGGTTGTTTTTTTTTTCCATAATCACTCTATAAAATTTTCATCTTGCCCCATAATGATCTAATATTGTGACACCACAAATAATATTTGAGGCAACTGGGCCATGTACAAGTCCATGTACAAGTACAAAATTATCTTTTATATTTAATAAAACTCTGGATTTTGGTGCTGCTTTCTGGGGTTGATCTTGCCAAGTTCTCCTGTAGCCCTTATTAAAAAATAGGGATTTTCAGAGACAAGTCCTGGCCAGGTAGAAGAAAGCTTTGGGGATGAAGATCAGTACTTCAGCAGGACTGACAGCTCAAGATAATACTTGAAAATTTTGTGTCAGGTCTGCATCGCTGCAGGAACTGTTCTACCAAGGACACCATGGCAAGGGGTAGGTCTTCTGGGAAGAATCAGAAATAGTTAAAATATACACTGGAATAGCTACAGTAAACACAGATAAGGGTTCATTCCTGACTTAATACAACTAAGTCTGAGAGCTGGACTGCAGTGGTACCGAGCGCTTCAGATACACAAACTAAAAATACACTAAAAAACACCAAAAGAATGAAGGAGGCATAAGGATATGTCTACAAATGTTTGCTCCAAACAGGGATAAAAATATCCAAATATTTTCCCTTAGTATCAATTTTAACTAGACCGTGGGTGAGAATGAAAGGTCTGCAATCTGTGAAAAAGAAAAGATCAAACTCAGCATTCAGCAGGGATACACAATATTTAATTAAGCCCTGATCTGCAGAATGTTTTGGGGTTTTTTTTTCAGTTTCTTCCATATCTCTTTTGCCCTTTGTTAACCATCTTCCCATCCACATCTATAAATAATGAAAACAAGCCAAATTTTCCTCACTGCTATCATGTGTTACACCAAGATCTGAAGGAAAAATATGTCCAGAAATATTTTTCTGAGCTGTACTAATTGAACAGTTTAACCAAACGTAAACAATCATATAGAAATATGGATGTGAAAAGAGACATTAGATAGCCCCATCCTAAACAGAAACCTAAAATCTTGGTACCCCAAAGACATGGACTTACCAGATTCAAAGCCAGCATTTAAAACATCATGGCCATACAAAATAAACCATAAGTTTGTGTGTCAATCATATTGATCTTGTTCAGGTCTTACGTCTATATTTAAAATTAAATGATCTGATGAACTTTAAGATACATATTTTATTCTCCTGAATTTCTGTTTTAACTTTCCTTTCCTTTAACCTATAGTACTGATGAACACTTTTTTTTATAAGACAGCTCTTATATAGACGTCTGCATACCTGTACCAATTTCTGTTTTGTTCTGTTCTTTAATTAGGGACACACTTCACTTCCAGTGGGAAATTACCCTCCACATATCTAAACGTATGTATGGAACAACACCTGACCTGAAGAGCCATCAAATATCTCACAGGGTCTGTTTTCCACAGTGTTTTCAACATTTATGATTCCCTTTCCCATACACACAATAATAAGCAACACAAAACAGAGATTCCCAGCTGCAGCAGAGCTGACATCTTAGCTCGCAGTTGAAGAGGGAATTGCAGAAAAAGCATTTAAATAACAAAGGGAAACTGCCAGATTTTTTAAAAAATAAAAACAGGATAAAACTCAGGGGTAAATGTGTTTAATGAGGAAAATCACAACGGCTAGGATTACAGTATTAGGATTTCCTATTACTCTCAGGTATGTACATGTCTAATAGTGAATGTCTTTGTCTTCTTTACATTTATAAGCCGATAAAGATTATAGTAATGAATCCTTATGCTGAAATAAAAGTGAAGCTAATCTTAAGATTAGGAATCTAATCTCCATAAGAAATAAGATACAGGCATTTAAAATGAATGGGAAGTCAATTTGCTATAGGCAACATGGCATTCTGTATGGTACATAATGCATACTCCTGCACTGGAGCTCAAGTATTTAAAACTTCCAAGCTGACACAAAAAGCAACAGGTTGAAAGCAGAATTTTATCAAAAGAAACAGAAAATGTCAGCAGCCATCTTTGGCTTCAAGTTGAATTTTGGTCATACAGCTCCCTGGTATTTTTTGCTTTGCTTTCCTAACTAGTTCCCCTATGGATTAACCTCTTCTCACCTCTGGTTGTGTACACACTGCAAGATGGAGATGCCAGACACTTCATTAGAGCAGCTCCTGCTGTTTCTTCCTCTGAAGAGGAGGCACCTCTAAGTTACCATACACAGGCAAAGCCAGGTTGACACGTCCCCTAACAACTTCTGGCAGCTTTGATCAGGCTGGTGGTTCAGGCAAGTTTCACAGGCTAAAAAATTAAATTAAAAAAAAAAAGAAAAAAGAGCAGGAACTTTGAAATATTTCCTGCTGCTCCTTTGGAGACCAAGTACCATCACGGGACAGTGGGGACTGGATTTGGGGTTTTTTCCTTAACACAAAAAGATATATTTAAATGGAACGCCTCAACCGACTGCTAAAACATTTATGTTTTAAATAACTCTGCTAGATACAGGTTCAAACTTAATACTACACATAAAGCAAGTTTCCTGATTCCATATTTCAGATGCACGTCTCTTTCAGAGCATGTGACCCAGCCCAAGGTTCACAAGAAGCTTTGCTTCTCCAGCCTCAGCTTTGTAAAGCACTTGAGGCTGCATGCTTTGATTCTCTAGCGTTGCTTCACGGTGCTGTGGTGGCAAAAGGATGTAAAACTGCATTTAAGCACTTGAAATGGACTCCTTGGTGTCCAGCAACGCTCCCCACTGCTTGGCTCAGCCTCTTTCCTTGACACCTCTGGTGGCCAAGCCAAAAAAAGTCAACAGTCTGCAGTAATGAATGAATACTCCAGGACCCTTTCATAATGGTACAGCTGATTGAGGCCCTGTTTGAGAGGCCTTACCTCATTTCCCACACATTTTCTGACCCATTTTGTCTGCCTTTTCTCAGAGGGGTTTTGCCTGTTATATTGTGGGCTAAGCAGTAAACTAATTATCTTGTTCAAATCCCTTTGCAACGCCTCTAATCCTATTAGTTATAAGAATGTGTGAATACTGATTGCACAACTTAAAAAAGGGAGAAACAGAAAAAGAGAGAGAGAGACAGAGGGAAAAAGCCAAAAGGCAGGGTCTGGGAGGATCTGCTCGCCACTGCTGCCTTGCGAGAGTTGTCAGGATCACAAGACGGGACACTAAACGGGACAATTTGTAAGGTCCGTATTTCCATTTTCCGTCTGTCTGTCGCATCTGCCCCAGAGCTGTCGCTATTATCTGAGGCGGCTCCAAGCCCTTTGCTCACAGCAGAACTTTGCTGACCCTTGACTCCGGGTAACAGTTACATTTTCTCTCTTTCCCCTTTCATACTGAACATTTTAATGAAGGGGATGACAATATTACAATGTGTCAAAGAAGCCATATGAAGTACAGGAAATGAATGAATGTTAGCGTAGGCATCTATAGGCCCTACCAGTCCTATTTCTTTTCTTCAAAGAAGCCTCACAAGTCTTATTAAAGAGCCCTCTCGCCCTCTCCCTCAGCTGAAGACACCGGAGCGGTTGCCTCCTGCTGTCCAGCACTGAGTGAACTTTAATCACTTTTCCTATTTTGTTCACACTGGGGAAGGAGCCAGGCTTCAGTGAAAAGCCTGCAGTCACAGTCGATGTTAAAGAGCATGAAATTTATCTGACTTCCATAAAAGATGAGCTCTGCCCTTCCATTCCTGCTTTTGCTAAGCCGGCTGCTCCGGGGACAGCCATTCTCTCCCCCAAAAACAAATATTTGCTTTTAGCGTGGATAGATGCTGCTGCCTAGGAGCGCCTTTTCCTTTGCTTTTTAAACTGTAAACTTACTTGTTTCCACCTACAAAGACGACTTGTGGTCTTGGGAAAGAAATTTAACTTTATCATTGAGACATGCTGTTTTGCAAATGAAGCTTTTAAAAATGCAAACAGTTCCTGTTTTACATGAGTAATAAGCTCTGGCTAATTGGTTACCATAGAAGCAAATTCACCAGGATTCTCAGAGAGCAAGAGAAAGATTTACCTTTTCTCTCCCTTCCTTCCCTGCAGAAATGTTTATTTCAGTGAAAACCTAACTCTTAGGATAAAATACAAAGTTTGTTTTCTCACATACTGTAATTAAGAGATTTGAGACATCATGTATCTGATGAGATTAAAATAAATTGTATTATTACCTAGCATTCCAGTATTTGCTTTTAAAACCTTAACATTTGAAATTGGCTCTATAATCATTGGAAATCAATGCTTGCTTCCCTTACAGATGGCAAATCAACGACACATTTGTGTACAAGTTGGAAGGGTAAGTTTTACAATGCACATCTTTTCTAAGGATAAATGCATTATAAATGAGCATTTTCAAAACAACTGGCTGTGTGCCTGAATACTGAATGCATATTTTAGAAGTGGTACCTCTTCTGTGTCATTTCACTACTTACATATTTCAAATGCAGTAGAGAAAAAGAATGCAAAGAATCCAAAAGCAACTCCGGAAGCAATTTGCCCCCAAAACGATTTATGTAGATAAAAAAACTGAAAAGCAGTAACAAAATTGTATCAATGGGCTTGCTAATAAAAAGATTGTGTTAAAAAGGAATGAAAAGTGGTACTGATCCACTGGCCATCCGCTCTGCATGCCATAACCCCATCTAATCCCCAATTGATACTGACAACTGCAATGACAAGGGCTAAATTGGAGCCAGAAGCGGGAGTAATGATAGACTGCCACTTCAGCATGTCAGCAATTTCCAGATTAAAATTAATACCACGCAAACGCTCTTCTGTAAAGCGGGGACTTAACGGAGGCAGAGAAGCGCTCCTTTAATTGTTGCGCCTCCCAAAAACCTGCCACGGGGGCTGAGATCAGCACCCAGCAGAGGTTACCTGTCCATCAGCAGGGACAAGATGAGCAAAGGAAATCTCTTCCCGTTGTACTTTTAGTTGTGACCACCTAGGGGCACTCAGCGCCCTAGAAATGTGTTGCAAATCTCGGCGTTGGATCCAGCACCATTCTGGCGCGTAGAGCACGAAACATATTCTCTGTCAAGCATCCTGCCTTATATCCCACTTGAACAACAATGATGAGTATTGTTTATTGATGCTTTATTACTGGCAGATAACCAACCAGACAGCCTTGTTCCCTCTAAATGCTTCTAAAGAGCTTTTCCTGATAAAGGCTTTAATATACCATGAAGGTTTTCAACTGATAGGCAAAAATATACAGACCGTATCTTTTGAGAAAGTGATTTCACATTTTAAGTCTGGACTTCTTCCAGCCTGCAAAGCAACTACAAACTGCACGGAAAGCTGTCTGGAGGGAATTCTCTTAATTATAATTCGCTATAGCTTTGAAAAGAACGTGGCAAAAATGAAAATGAATGCAAAACCGAGAAAGTGGCACAAGGTCAAGCGAATTGCCATTATTACTTCTTCACATATATTCTGCCCTTTCTACTTCATATTTTCTATGCACAAATTGTAAACACAAACTGAACTATATTCCAATGTTTCAGGATTCTCTGAATCCTTTAGGAAAAAAAAAGAAGTACTTGGTGTAATTAGTCTCCCAAATTTTCCTCAAAAACCCCCCCTTAAATACGTTCATTGAAGCAATCAGCAAAATAAAGTTTCAGAATGAAGCAAATGGTTTGTTAAGGCTAAACTGCAGCAGCCTACCCAGGCAATCCTATCTGATATTTTATGGTCAAGTTTTATAGTATGAAAATTCTGACTTTCTGCCACATTTTTTTCTGTTCAAACAGGGTTCACTTAACAAGCAGAATGCAGACCTGCTGCTTTCCCTTGTGGCCAACTTCACTTGTTCAAAGTCTTTGAGAATCTTGGAACACGGCAATAGCTCTTAAAGGAACTTTGGCCTGCAGCTGTTATTAACTAGCTTTGGACGTATGGACCTCCGTTGACAAGCACCTCATGTAGAGAGGTTAAAAAATTGCTACCATATGCTTTCAGCTTTTTTAACCTACAACGTAAAGGCTCAAAAAAAAAAAAAAAAAAAAAAAAAAAAAGAAAAAGAAGCAAAAAACCCTTTCACTACTTTAAAAATACAAATCAATTTACACATAAACCAACACTTCTTTCTATCTGGTGCAGCCTCACAGTTATGAAATATATATTTCATTTTTACAGTGGTGCTGTAGTGTTCCAAAGGCAGGAGCCGATTTCAATGAAAAGGAACAACTGGTTATAGGTATAAAGATCTCAACAGGCTTTATTACTGGACACAAATTAAAACCCACCACACTCTTAAACCCAGCATTAAATAACAATAAAAATCTGTGTCATGAGAATGTTTCTATTGCACAGAAAGCATACTCTCCTTAATGAAAACTAAAGCTAGCACTGTTTATTACAACTTTAGTTTGGCCTTATGTGCTTACACATTATGTTAGTTTTCAATGATGTGATCCAGTTCAGACCTGAAGAAGGATCTGGTATTCCCAACTCCTTGTCCTTTTTTCCAGATAGATCAGCTACT
The DNA here is from genome assembly GCA_004320125.1 of Scolopax mira. NCBI lineage: Eukaryota > Metazoa > Chordata > Aves > Charadriiformes > Scolopacidae > Scolopax > Scolopax mira. The sequence goes on from BJBW01000403.1 coordinate 41,744, forward strand.
TTACTGAAAGGAATTACCTCTCTGGACAAGCACAGCCTTATAACACAAGTAATACTTTCCAGAGAACCTTTCTTACTCACTCAACAAAGTACTTGTTCCAGTCCTTGTACCGTACATAGCCCTGAAATGGATATTCAATATTTTAAACCTCGTTGAAATGAAAAAGTAAAAAAAGTTATTTGCTGAACCCTTTTATGTATCTGTTCTATAGATTCTTAGGTGATTCTCTAAAAATACCTTAACAGTATTTAGTGAAGATCTTAGTGAACCTCAGTTCAGCATACATCAGAGCTGAATTCAATCAGAATTCAGATTCTACAGCTAGTGCACAGACTTCCTTAGTTAGTGGAGGAATATCACTGAAGATCAACACAAGTTTAGTTTTTAAGTTGAAGTTATCAGCAGGTTAAAATGCTTATCGGGCTGGTAGATGAAAAATACTTCCATGCAAGATAGTTTTCCCATTCATGTTGCAGTCCAATATTCTAAGCAATAATCAACAATAAACCATAAATATGATTACGAATACAAGGTACTGTTCTAGTAGATGACAAGAAACCCCAGGAGACTTTCTGTTCTACCATAATAAGCTTTACCTTCATGTATATAAATCCAGACCATTTTCCCCAAAATACAGGGATATTCTGTGATATTTCTCAGGTAACAGATTTTGCATTAGGAATGCTATTAAGAATTACATATAAATAAATGGTCAGAAATACAGAATTTCTGTCCAACCCAAGAAAACTGTGGATGAAGAAATGCAGCCACTAAAGGATAATTTGCTGTCTTGAGTACCAGTGTAGAATGCCATTATCAATTTGCCTAAATACTGTACATTATTTTAATACTTTGATAATAAAATAACAAGAAAATAAACATTCACCCCGCAAAGTACATAAACACAGTATAATCATTTCATTTTAAGAGGGGAAAAAAGGGAATGGTGCCAAGGGACTAGCAGTAGAAGCCATCTCATCTTTCTTTAGCCAACTGAAAATCAGAAACCTAGTCTTAAGTATAGAAAGGTGAAGGCATCTTTAGAAGAAGGATACCTCTGACTCTGCATTTGAGAATACAAGAAGTTTTGAAGTGACCTGACTTCAATTTCAGGAAGACCAAGCTAGAAATCCACACAGACTGCCCCTCACACACGGAATAGCCAAGGTCACTAAAGAAACCCATCTGGGTCATGCACTGAACTGATGTCTTCCAAATACCAGGATAATTCCCTAAGCATTGGGACACTGTGATATGGCATTCTCTAATGATGACGATTTATCCAGGATTTTTTTGAGGAATGGAAACAAACCAGCACGCTGCCCTCCTCTAACCAAACTATGGACATCTCCTGAACTCCTCAAACTGTTCTAAAAGAGACAGCTTATACTAAGAAGACCAGTGACCAGTTTATACTAAAAAGCCCACAACTGCTCAAAGCTAGAGGCTTTGCTAACTACCACAAAGTCTTACTCCCCCTTCCTCCGAGACATTTAATTGAGAACTTTTAAACAACAACCAGCTCTATATATCTTTCTGTTAAATACAAGCAACACGATCCACCCAAGAGTTGGCTGGGATTAGCATCTCGTAGCATTTGAGACTATTTACTACTCAGACCTGCTCTTGGTCACCGATACAGCCAAATTTTTCATTTAAATTTATAGTGGGATCAACAGCTACTGCTTGAACTTGCAAATCTACTTACCGCTTCCGGTTCATAAACATTCCTTTTCTGCAAATGAATTCTACCCATATAATAATACAACGAGAAATTGCTAAGACTTAGAAAATACCATACTATTGAACGTCCACGCAGACTTTCACGGGATACTGGGCAAAGGGGATACTCTCTTCATAAAGAGAACCTGCTACCTATTATTTATATTATATTGCAGCATTTGGAAACATTATGGAAACATTACCTTCTGATGAAATTGCACTAAAATATGACGGGGGATGTGTGGTGCATTTGGTTTCCTTTTTGTACTTGCTTAGTTGTGGGGCTTTTTTAAATCTGGCTTTTGGACAAATTCTTAGACAGCTCGTGCTTTCCAGGATTACCCAGTTTTGCCACACAGGCATCCCTAAAGGGAGGGATCCCCATTCTCCACTAACTGCACAAAGACGGAAGACGGGAGCTTCATGGAAGTCTTCCATCTCTGTTAATGCAACATTCCCCAGCACAGAGGCAGGAGCTTCAGGACAGGGGAGCTCTGGGGATGCTCAGCCAGAGCCCTTCTTGCCTCCAGCCACCCCATTGCACCCAGGAAACCTGCTGGGAAAGGGGCAGTCATGGGAGCCTCCGCTCTCCTGCAAACATGACAGATTGAATTTTTTTCAGTTTGGGAAAAAGTTAAGGGTGGAACTTCCAGGAGTCATTTAAGAAAACTCTAGTTTAGATTTTCTCTCTAAGACAAGAAAATTAAAATCTTTCAAAATACAAAATTACAAGAAAATGCTTTAGCATGGAAGTCCCAGAATGAGTCTTTAATTACTGGAACTTTCACAATAACCACTAGATTGTTATTTCTAACACACTTTTCCCCTTATTTTGGTTTTTTGTACAAACAGACCATTTAAAAATTAAAAAAACATAATCAAGAAAGAAAAATAAGCATTTTTATTTAAAATATTAAAAGTATTTCAGACATGTCTAAAAGAAGAAAAAAAAAGAGTTACTTTTGAAACCTTTCCATAAATCTCCTCTCTTTTTCCAAAAGCAGTATCAGGCAGCTAAAGCAACCAATTAAACCCAATTAAAATCTACCTCCCACAGCCTCCCTGTATGTAGGCTACATTATCAGTGAAAATAAGATGGATATTACAATGGTCATTCCTCCCTATATATTATGAAGATTTAGCCAGTAGTAAATCGTGTAAGTTATCTACCTTTACTTTTCTTAAACAATTCGTTGGTATTGGAAGTATAAGTAACCCAAGGATTTTAATTAAGCTTGGTAAAAATAGGCCACAACTCTTTACTTAAAATCCAAAGCATTTTGCCACTGGTAATGAGTGGGAGACACACAGCAGGACAAAACATCATCTTGACTAGCTTCGTAGTATTTTTATATTTCAACTAAATGTAGGTTTTAACTCTATAATGTAAGTTTCAATGATAAAAATATTCTAGGTCTTAAGCATATTTGCATGTAGGAAACAAAGGATTTGATAATTACAGTGTATATCAAATTAACATGCAATAAGCAAACACTTGGCTTCTTTAGAGAACAGATCTTTTTTACTGCACTGCAAAATATGATATATTTCCTATATATGATAGTAAAATGTATATCTGAACAACAACAAAGCTAAAGATAGCATAAACTTGTGATTTTGGAGGAACATTTGTTTTATCTAAAGTTAATAAAAACACCATGTCTTAGACACAGCCCTATTTTTATCAGTGAAAGCCACAAGTTGAAGATCAGTTATTGTAAATTTAATGAGTTTAATGAATCTACTCCATTACCTTAAAATACATTATTTTTTACAAAAGCAAACATAAACCCCCCTATCATTCTTATGAAGTTATTTTGGCTGTATCTACTAACTGGCTGAAGTGCCCAATTCACCAGCTCCTGGAAAGCATCAGTCTTGATTAGGCTGAATAAAGAGATAATGAACAAAATGTCCTCGAACCAACATGACCGTCAACTCACGGTAATTTGTTTAAACTTCAGCCTTTCCATTTGTGTTTTGAAGTACTCCTTTCTAATGAACATACGAAAAATGCTTTACTTCTTTAATTCATGCATGATTTAACATCAGTACGAATTTGCCAATACGAGCAATTCTTGAATGAGAGGAGAAAATATAGTTCTTTAAAGAGCAGGCATTCTTTAATGGATTATTCCTCTGTGTTGTTTCCTGGGTTTAGATTTAAATCAGGGCAACTATTACAGCAGGCACCTCCATTACTGGGGGATGCTAATTCCATCTCACGCAGCTAAGCACCATGCAGGCTTAGCCTATTTATCCAAATGTCAATAGCATCATACAGTGTCACACAACTGACTAAGCAAAGATTGAAACTCCTCTATTCAACAATCACGGCTCTATGGTCACTTGCACAAGTATTATGTTTCACGCCACAGATATCATAACAATCGTTAAGAATATACTTTATGGGTAACCAACAGCTTTTTAGAGTAAAAGCAGCCCAATTTCCTGTTCCAACGAGCAATAGGAAGTTATTTCCCAGAGAGGTGATGAGTAAATATCATTAAGATATTTACGAGGGTTTTTTTTTTCAATAATTATTATTTTTCTATGTATAATTCTTTTTTTACTTACTACATGTTAGCAATCAATTTTTCAGGGATCCTGGCATGAAAGCTCTTTGGAGATTTCAGCACTACTGCAAGGCATAATTATCCCTTGTATCTGTGCAATGTTAAACTAATTGCCCTTGCATTTTAAATGCAATATCAGAAGCCATGTGATGGTTTAAACTGAGCTCTGCCTTGTGACCAGAACTCTATCCCAAGAGGTTGGCAACAGTGTGCATACATCTTATTCCTTAAACCTTGCTTTCATAGCTCCATACTGAATTGTTGATTGACTATTTATGGGGGAGAAGGAAAAAGAAAACAACAACCAGAGTCATGCTAACACCTTCAACAACTGTCAGGGACATTCAGCTTCATAATAAAATAAGCCTAATTTCAACATGTATGTCCACAGAGTTATTTCTAGAGAACAACAAAAGAATTTTTAGAGAAGCCTTCATTTTGAAGTCCTTAGAGAAATATAAATGACAAATATGCACAAATTAAAATAATGAAACCCCAAATTCTGACTTTATCCTTTAATGTGTTACTTTGACAGCCACAAGCTTTGATGGAATATCAACAGCAAAACACTAAAATCAATTTCTGCTGGAATCTGAGAAGAGTGATCTGTCCTGCATCTGAGAAGCAAAGCAATCATGAGTTTTGAGATGAGAGCAAAGATGTGTCATACAGGCCATGAGGGCATGTGCAAGTTCTATGAAAACAGCAAAAGAAAAAGGAAACTACGCCACGGGGAATTTCAGATCACTTCATATCAATTTTTGTCTGTGGCAGATTTGATATACTGTGTTACTGAATCACAAGATGCTTATCAGCTTAAATCAGGTTTTCTCTTCGCTGTTCACAACAGAAAAAAAATAATCTATTTACCATTCTTATTTTTGAAATCTTCAGAAAAAAAATACAAAACTTGAAGCAAAGGGAGAGCTAAACGATAAACTGAAAATTAATATTTCTTATTTCTGTACTTAGCATTTCTCTTTCCAACTAAGAATAAACAGTCATAAACATTACTTTAGATTAACTTAATTAAATAAATTTTCACATGTGGAGACAAACTACAATCAGTATGAAGGTTTCTGATCTCATTTTTCTGTCTACACAGTTACAAACCTGTTTCCCATACACTTCAACCCAAGAGTATTTCTGCTAAAACTCATCACTCTCTCCAACTACTTGAAAGGACATTGTAGAGAGGTTGGTGCTGGTCTCTTCTCACAGGTCATTAGCAATAGAACGAGAGGCAATGGCTTCAAGTTGCAACAGGGTAGGTTTAGACTGGACATTAGGAAACAATACTTCACAGAAAGAGTGGTCAGACACTGGAATAGGCTGCCCGGGGATGTCTAGACACCATTCCTGAATGTATTTAAGAGTCATTTAGATGTGGTGTTGGAGGATATGGTGTAGGGGAGAACTTTATAGAATAGGGTTGATGGTTGGACTCATTGATCCTAAGGGTCCTTTCCAATCTGAATGATTCTATGATTCTGTGATTTTTCAACTGAAAATTTAGTCCAGACCTGAGCAGCAGCAGCCAGTTCAGCAAGCACTGACCTAAAGGATTAAATTTGTAATGAGTTAAATATAGTTTAAAGAGCTAGACATTAGAAAAAAAAAAACTTAAAAACCAAGTTAGGTTTGAGGTTTGATAGTGATACAAAGCATGTAAGCGTATGTAGAAAAGAAAACTTTTTGAAATACTAAATAAAAGTAGTTAGCTAACTACTTTTAAATAACTAAATAAAAGTAGTTAGCTAACTACTACTACTAAATTAATATCAAACTCTTTAAATATTTGCAATCTAGCAAGCTACAGAATGCTTCAGCAACTGATATCTCAGCTTTATTCTCATTTTTTTAAAGAATATTATGAGATGACATATTATTAAAAAATTCCATGCAAATGTGTTCTAGATGATTGCAGTATGTTTCTCTACTTCACAAATTCAGGAAATATTAAAAAATCACTCTGAAAGTCTAATTAATTTTAAAGAGCACTATAACGCTGAGAAACATGGAGGTTTTGAAGTTCTAGTTGAGAGTCAAGGAGAGGAGGGAATGGCATGTATCTGCTTGTCCGAGAAAGGAATTTCCATTCAAGAATTCAATTCTTGAGTGTCTGTAGTGTAACATGGTGAGAGTATGAGTCACATGAGAATTTTTCACCATGCAATTTTGTGTTTGATTTCTGGACGAGGTTCTATTTAACTAAACCATAACTTAAAAATAACCACAAACCAAACCTCTACTGTATGTAAAGCCATTGGTAATTAACCTAATTACTTATGTAGGACCCTTATTTGGTTGTATTATAATCACGGCTTATGGCAGTATATAAATTTGCTTAATATTGACTGAACTGTTTCCCTCAATTTCATAAAAACTGGCTCAGAGACAGAAACTAGAAAGACCGTAAAATATGTATTTCAAATCAATATGACAGGGTTGACCAGCTCTAACAATTAAGATGATGCAGAAGAAAACAGAATTAAATAGTGTTTTCAAAAGTTTTTAGTATTTTAGTGACTTCCATAAAGCTTCAAACAGGGGAGATCCCCTCCTTCTCACAGGCTATAAAAAGGACTGAGGAAAATCCTTGGAAGGAAAATGAGAAGACTCAAAAGAACTACCTTTTTGGCATGTATTGTTAATGAATGCCTGTGCCTACAATGCAAAATTTAGAGGCAGATCTGTCCCCCAACCTTCAAGTCTGCTAGTTCTAGTGCTTAAAATCTCTTCTACCTGGGAAATGATCTTGAATGGAAAACATCTGAACCTCCAGCCACCACATAACTCTTGAAAGCCCTGAGTATATAAATCAGAATCATATGGGCTCTCAGTGTTGAATTGAAATCAAGCTGTGCCTGAATCTGGCACCCAAAATGGCAAAGAGATTAGACAATTACTGAGCAGCTTGAAGAGTCTGAGAAAAACATTGAACAAAGTACAATTACGTGTCAACACGCGACCATAGTTTAACCACCTATACATGTGATCAGCACAAATTGTACACATCTTATTTGCACCAACTATAAACCAGAGACCTGTCCAAACTTCAGCTCTTATAAGATGCTGATGTATTTTTAGGAACCTGCAGGAGTTTCTCACAGCATCAAGACATCAGATAACTGCCATTGTCCCAATAAACCTTTGAGAAACAATCCAACTCCATTATTTTTATGAAGATGTCAATCAAGGTCATTCATCAAAATTCCATTTCAGCAGAGCATTAGGACTCCATTGACATTTTGACCAGGAGCCCAAAGACTGCTAGGAAGAGGTAAGTATACTGCTTTTCAGTATTTTCTCCACGAAGCCTAGATTACATCTGAAAGCGTCTGACTGAAAGTAATTGACTGAAAGTAAATTCAAGTTTCCTGTATTTGTTTAAAGGAACCCAAAAGGGAAGCATAGGAAACCAATTCACAAACAAATCGTCTCCAAATGTGACATGCATAGACTTATCCTGGAAGGGCTACTGAGAGGCCGCTGTGGACCACAAAACAGAGAAAAAGGTGTCTTTGAGCAAGGCTGTGATTTTTAAACTCCCTGAGGAACTTCCCAGGCAAGAGATGGAAAACACCAGGACCATAGATACCAGGTCCTCAGAAGTAGCAGCTTTTTGGAGGATGCTTCCAAAACCTCAGCATTCCCTTCAAAAAGCTGAAGATCTTATAAGTGAAGAAAGTCTCACAAAATTCACATTGTTCCCTAAAACAACTGCAATTTCAGGCTTCACCATGCTGTTGAGACTTCGCTTCCCTTTCTTGAGGGTGCATGAGGAGGAAAGGAAAATGGGGGAAAGCACATGTGTTCCTTTCCAAAAATTTCCATGGAAATCACTGAAGTGTAGCTGTCAGAGCGGCTCTCCGAGTTGTCAGAATGCCTCCTCATATATCAAAGTGGGAATGAAAGCAGGTAGCAAGGAAATCTGTAACAAATTCCAACTGAGTCAAACTATAAATTTCCATACTAAATGACATAACATTTTTAGTATTATTTTCCCTATTACAAAGAGCTGTCCCTAAAAATAACTGTAAGGCTTTTCAAGTCCTTTCCTGGCCATTATTAACAGTCTTTACAGTTATTCTCCAAAACTAATATTCCACATGGATTTATTTTACTATTTAAAAGCAAAGTTTTTAATTCAGGAAGAGAATACTCATCAGATCCTACCTTAGCTTAAATAAAATTAAAAAAATTCATGCCAGTGCAGAATGGAAATGAGGAATAATTTCCCCATGGAAAATACTTAACATACATAAGATAGTTAATGGAAACAGAACTGCACCAATGTATCTTACATTATGAATACACATACATATGTTATTAGTTCACACTTACATAGTGCCCCTTATCTGATAATCCTCAAATGTGTTTAAAACATTAATGACTTTATCCTCACAGAAGCTCTACTGTGTTGGAAATGTTTTCCCGTTGATTTTATTTCCCTCGTGTGAGCTCTGTGGGCACACAGTACTACAGTGCATCTGTCTGGATGATGCCTATCAATATCATGGAGAAACCATCATTAACAAATTCACAACAATTAATAAGTCACCTTGGGACACTGAAATTGCGCACCGTGTAGGCACACAGAAATTGCTTATATGCTACAACTATTATAAAATCATACCATATTCCTTTTCTATTTAATTTTTACCCTTCAAGACACTAAACCCTTTCTACCATGTTACACACTGCACAAAAACTACTGTGCGAAAAAGTATAGCCATTATTTCAGAGAATTTACAGCTGAATTAAAAGCAAAAAGAGTAAGTGAGATAACGAAGACAAAACATAATTCGATTATAAAGATGCAGGTTAGTGGTATTTATAATTAAAGCTATTAAAACACTGTCAAGTTCTCTTCTACCCCTCTTACAAAGATCAGTTATGTGTGAAAGCTTAGCCCAAATGGCTGGCTACCAAAGGGGACCTTGAACAGCACAATAAAATCCACTCTTTTTGACAGAAAAAAAACATGCTTTGGGATTACATAAAACGTTCAATTATATATGGCCTATTTAATTGAACATTATATAGACTAGAAAAGGGTTTAAAACATTAAAAGCATGACAGTTTCCCAGCATATAAATAAGACTTTTCTATAAATTATTAGTATTATTTAAAATTTCCATTACTCCTCATAGGATATCTACCTAGGTAGAAGACACTGGAAAAGCTGGAACTGATGAACACATAACAGTATTTCTTTAAAAACCCTGTCAGAACTGTCAGAAGTTGAAATACCAACTGAGAGAGGAGTCAAGCTCCTCTTTAGATTGAAGAAAATTTTGCCTATCAATGTATATACCAGTGAACTCAGAAAAAGGAGCTCTCTCCTTTACCATCAGTGACTTACATGCTTAGAGATCTAAATACATTAAAAAAAAAATCAAAGATACTATTTGTAGATCTTTTCTCTAGGTTAAGACAGAATTCTCACCTCACTAGACAGCCCTAGTGATATATTTCTTGTATTACTTAGAAAAACAGATTTCCAAGTAGCTGTGAAGACCTGAGTCCTTCAGCTACCTGAGAAGAAAGGTCACATGCGATTTGATTTCATTCTGTATTTGAAGCTGAACAATGTGTTCCCACGTTTATCTATACCAAGGCATACGCCAAAAGAAAATAAACAGCTAGTATCAGTCTTTAGGAGGTTATCTCACATCTGGCTTTCCGTGCACTTCTTGGAAACCAGACGTGAATGATTTCAAGCAGCACTCGGAAGGCTTTGGTTGAGCAGCAGCTCTGGTCAGGCCCTGTAACAGAAACCTTCATCCTTCACTTCCAGTGTCAGAGCGTTCATCATCTGAACCCGGCTGCCAAAAGCCAGAAGGCTGAGAATCCTTGGATTAGAATAGGTTTGCATTGCCACAGCTACCGTGAGCATTGCTATGCCTTCAAAGAACGGGAAATAGTATTATGCCAAGGATTCAAAGTGAGCATTTTATCACCAATCCCTGGAAGCTCAAGCGGAATTACTTCTCTGGCTTCGCAAACTTCTATCACTTATACACATATGTGAATTACCTGGAGCAGTCTCCATTTTGTTATTTAGATTTGCAAGTGGACACATGAGAATTTTTTTGAAAAACGGAATAACATATCCACCTTGTTAGTTCAACATTAGGTAACATTAGTTTCTGAAGAAAAAATTCTTAATGCTTTCTAATGCCTGGGCTGTGCACTGTCTATGTGCTTCCATATCAATTACTGCATTGAAAGAAAGAAACCTGCACTTTTGGTGTCAAAATGTCTTTCTCATTTCCAACTCTATAGCCTCACTGTATCAACTGCAGTAAGACATATTTTAACAGATTTTAACCAGATTGCGTTCCTTTTGCCATAAGATTCATCAGTTTCTAAGACACAAACTGAGGTGCCGTGCTTCTCATACCATGGACATTCAACAAGATTCCAAAGACCTCTCCTTACTGAGGCACTGAATACTTAATTAGTGTGTGCTAACGGAGGGAACTGAGGAGGCAACACTTGTGTTGTCATAAATTGACCAACTGACATCAGGAGACAAGGAAGTGACTTTGGGGGAAAACAAACAAGTAAATAAACCCCCCCCCCCCCCAAAAAAAAAACCACAAAAACCCCACCAAAACCCCCAACAAACATTGCAGAAACTTATTATATAAGAATAATAATTTTTCACTGTACAATAGAGTTTTAAAGTTCTATGCACTTTATATAAGATATCCAATAGTCCATACAGACAACAGTTCACAGAGGGTGAATCATTATGGCATTTCTTTTCCACAAAGCAGCAGACAGGATCTCTGAGTTAAGGTGGAAGGAAAATGACTGAAGTGCTGCACTCAGACCGCAGAATAGACCCAAGGCCAACTACATCACTTAACCATATACAATATTTTGCTATATATCCAGATGCGTTAATAAGTTTACATTCAGCATGTCATAGCAAATGGATATCTTTGCAATGGCTCTAAGATATCTTACTCCAAAACCTCACAAGAACACACTTGAAAAGTTACAATTTTTATTCTTTTCCTATTTCAAATCTGCCTAGACAGAACTGTACTTAAAAAATTATTTGACCAAATCAATTTCTGTGGAAGAATCCTCTCAAAGAATTAAAGCAGAGGCTCTGAAGCCAGAATTTGTCTGTATACAGAAACTACTTCGACAGCATTTGTAATCTTTAGGAAGTTATTTAATGTACATAACTTTACACCTTAAGCAACTAAGATGCTCAAGTATTTGAGGCTGCAATAATGTGTGTATGGAGGGGAAAGGACCTCCCCCCAGCAATACATACATAACACTTTCTTCATTACATACCTTGTCAATGTTATCCTGGAGAAGATTTAACAACAAAAGTCATAACAAATGCAGAGTCTGAAGATAATGAAAAATACTCCTTTAAAAAGGAGCAACACAGACAAGAATGTGACCATATAGGTTTCTGGCAATCATCTACAGAAAGAGAGCAGTTTTGGAAATACTAATGACCTAAGTGTCTTGTGAGACATATACAGAAAATAGTTCTGACATAACATAAATATATTTCATCCTCAAATTTTTTATTTTAAATTATTTTCAGCAGAGAGAAGTCCTCACCTGGCAGTGAAATGAGTTAGCTTACTTAACACATATTCTCCACTGCTCTTTTCTATTATTTTTGCTTATAGAAATACAGAATACTTTGGGCAGAAAGGGATGTTCAGGGGTCTCTAGTTCAACTCCCTGCTCAAAGCAGGTCTAATCAGATCAGGTTGCTCAGGACAACATTCAGTTGAGTCTTGAACACCTCCCAGGAAAGAGAACCCACAAGCAGCCTGGGCACCTGCTCATGTTCAGCCATCCTTTGTGGTGAATTTTCATCCCCTAATGATGATTCCCTAATTCTATGATCAGAATTGCATATATTCAACTTCTCTATTGCCTCTTGTTCTATCGCTGTGCACCTCTGAGAAGACCATAGGTCCATCTTCTCTGCATCCTTTGATCAGGCTGTTGCAGATAACCATAAGGTCTGCATTCACCTGCTCTTCTCTAGGCTAAATAGACCCAGTTCTCCCTTCCAGCCACTGGAGTGTGATCTTTTTCTAATGAGGAACCCAAAACTGGACACAGTTTTTTTGATTATTTGAGAATACACATTTGGAAAGGCTGCTGACTGAAGCACAGGTTTAAAACATACTCTAAAAGGAAGACAGCCTTACAAGATTTTTGAAAATCTGTGTCATCTTTCAGATTGCATTTTCATAACTAAGTATTTTAAAGGTTCAAAATTAATCTAAAGAAAAAGAAAATAATGGTTAGCATTTTTTAATAAACTACTAAGTATGGTCATAAAGAATACAGTTCCAAACAATGCTACAGATGGTAACATGCCAGTAGAATTAAAAAAAAAATCCAAATTATGCATCTTTTAGGCACTACATAAGTAAGACATTAAGAGGGCCATTTCACAAGATATTATGAATGCCAAATAGAATCTCTATGGAGATCACTTCAAAGGCCATTTTCCCACATCCATAAAATCAAGTTCAAATTATGTTCTGCATGGGTCTTTTATATGTAGTACTGTTACCATGAACAACCAAATTCCATTACAGATCTATGAGCAATTGATTTTCATTTTTCATGAGAGTGAAAAGATATGCCCTTTAAAGAGATTTTCATTTTTCTTTTGATTTTACAATCTTAACACTGATAGACTTTAAAGGTTAGTTGAAAAATACTGATAGAGCTTTTCTATGCCCTTTTATCTCTGCTCACAATCAGGACATGATCTTTAATCCTGGTACATACAAAACCTCCCCTGATGCAACTTGTTTTTTTGTCTGTAAATAAAAATTGAAGAATCAGGTCTATTTTGAATTTCTCTGCCTTATTTTTTTATTGCTATATCCAGTTTCACGACTGATTAATTGACTTTAAAGTGAATAGTGAAAGCAACACATCTGAGTTACCTCTACTTTGGAAGTCAGCTTACATATTAACAGAAAATAAATTAAACTTATTTAATTACAAATTACTTATTACCAATTACAAATTACTATCATCTCATTAAAAAAAAGAACAAAGTAATGCTCAAGCTTCATTATGTGAACATTTTGAGATTTGTTTTTAAACTATTTCCTCTAACTATTACTCATCACAGGCCAACTTCAATGGAAGTAACTTCTCACAACCACACATAGTCATGAAACAAGATGGAAAAACTCAAAGAACATGGGACTTCCAAGGCCACTCGGTGCATTTTCAATTTTCTTTAGGGCTCCCCTGAAGAGAATCAAGACTTATCTTTGACAACATTACATTTTATAGTAAATTACACCAAGAACTTTCAGCAAGAATTGCCAAATTTTTCAGATTTTCAGATATTTTTCACCCCAAATCATGCATTTCTATCACACACCTGGAATTTGACCATTATTTAACTTCCAAAGTCATTAAAGTTTTATACAACCTTCAGTTAGGCCAGACAAGGATAGATTAAAAATGTTTAGTTACTTCCACCTTCAGGGACAATTAGCACTGGATTAAAATGTTTACTGTTCCAGCAGTATAAAGTACACAATTTTTTGAAGAGCAGAAGAAAAGTACTAGGCATTTCCAGAGTCTGGTGAGAAGGCTAGTTCTGGCTGGGCTTGTCTGAAAAGTGACAAATTTGCCATTGATATTTAAATGTGTTGCATCCTCCTAACCAAATTTTTTTAAAAACTATTGTCAAGGTAACATTTAAGATTTCAATGAGGTACTGCAGAAGTGCTACAGAAAATTATGAATTTTGTTCATGAAAGTGAGGTGTTTCTTTTAACTCCAGGATCTTCAGTAGTTTAAAAGGATTTTGGCTCTTTTTTTTTTGGGGGTGGGGGGGGAAGTGCTGCAGAAAAAGAAACTTTAACCTGTATTTAGATTTTATTAACTGGATTACTTCTTTACAAATGTTTACTGTAAAGAACTCTGGACATACAGATGCTCAGTTATGGCAGTCAGTCACGCACCAAGAGTCTGAGACCAGCAGCTTTCTCTGAAGTCAACAGCAAAGTCTCAGTGCTCTGAAAACCAAGTCAGGTTTTTCTCCTTTTTGTTTGATAGCTTTAGAAATGTTTGCTAGATGACAGATATATACGACTTGATACCACTTGAGCACCTTCTGCCCAACCACACCTTTTTACTTTTTAGCAGTATAATTTTTCTTTGCTCTCTCTCACCACATTATACCCTTCCCCAGAAAGTCAGTGAATTCAATATGCAGTTCTCAGAGCTACAGAAAATTGTTCTCTTCCTTACAGTACTATGCTGAATATAAGCCACACTAGATGAGGTAGACCTTGGTACAGTAAACCAGACAAATATATGCTAATTTTGACATTCCGCAAGTGTGTCATCAAATGGAACCTCACAGACAGATGTTCAAATTTTCTAGATATTTTCTGAGTGTCCTAATCCTGGAAACATTTAATTGTATGCACTCAACAGGACTTCTATTACTGAATTCAATAGAACTAAGATTTCATCCTCTGATTCACAGCAGCAACACTGGATTAATCACAGCAGCTAATTTTAGGCACCTACATATAACTCAGCAAGAACAATATACTCATTAGTATTTATTAACGCAAGTTTTTCTACAAAATTGCTCAAACTCCCTTTTTTTTTTAATTTTGATCAGCAAGAAAATGAGGGAAAAAAAGAGTACTCACTCTCTTGCTTCCTCATTCTGTTACTGTTTTAGTTTCAGTCACAGAAATAAAGTGTTTTCAGCAATACTTGTGTGACTGAATTTGTGCAGGTGTAACAGGACTTAACTTGCCAAATGTCTATTACAGGAAATGACGAGAGAAGAAAATTTACAGCACCTGTTTTGAAACCTAATTGAAATTTTCTAATCCTTATGCTTTTTGGAAAATGATGAAAAAAAATATATAAGCACACAATAGTTTTCCTTTTTTCCTCCTCATTTTCATTTCAAAACTAATGGAGTAGATTACCTTTCCAGACAAATGAGCTCTTTCCACGAAGCCATATTGACTACCTCTTCTTTTTTTTTTCCCCAGAATAAAGTCATTATCTTGTAGAACTATCTTTGCTAGTGTGCTCGGCTTAGTAAGTATTAAAATGCAAGTATTTATTTTCCAAAGGTGATTTTCAGTCTTTCCAGGGACTGCTGTTCAGTGCATATTTTAAGATTTGCAAAAATTCTATTTCCTGAAATCTAGTAAGCTTATGATGTTAGTATTCTCCTAGCCAATTCCTTGGAATGCCAGTTTTCAGCTACTAGATCCACATTTTCCTATTCGCACATTCTCCAGTCTTAATAGTATGCAGAACTAAAAACTCACTTTATGTTGCTATAGATCATCTCACCGAGTTTATGCATATGTCAACTCCTCAGTGGGCAACACTACTAAACTTTTTGACTAGCAGAATACAGACCCTAAGTATTATTTCAATTATAATTGACACAGGTGGGCTATTCTTGGGCCAACGTTT
The DNA here is from genome assembly GCA_004320125.1 of Scolopax mira. Lineage (NCBI taxonomy): Eukaryota > Metazoa > Chordata > Aves > Charadriiformes > Scolopacidae > Scolopax > Scolopax mira. The sequence goes on from BJBW01000403.1 coordinate 57,532, forward strand.
AACGGGAAACTCATTTGGTGTCATCTTGAGGGCCTCCTACTCAAGATATAACTTTGCTTGCTCAACATATTCTTTCATGTTCCCTCAAGTGTTTGCAGCTCTCATTCTATCCCATGTCATTTCCAGGGCCAAATTTTTCATTCTACTATTACCACCTTACCAATACTTTCCATGTAGACCTCAAACTACTACTCTACTCACACATGCCAAAACCCACATGAACTTTCCAAAATCTTCTTCTTGATCCTTTCTTCATCTCTAGCTGAAGATTAAAGTAATCTCTTCACTACTAACTTCTTTCAGGAAAGTACACAGTAAGAAATCCTTTGAAACTCTACATGAATAATAGGAAAGTTATATTTATCCATTTTCATCAGTATCACTGAAATTTCTAAAATGCATTGGTAGTGTTCCCCTTCTTTGAATAAACAATTATCTGCATGCTCCTACTATTCTGAAATCACAGTATTATCATTTACAGGAATAGATGCTTATAATATTGAAATGTCAAAATCTGACTTTTTCTTTTTTTTTTTTTATCTAATATGAATATGTCCATTTTTTTTCCATCCAGTTAATTACCTTTCTTATTTAGAAGGAAAGGCCATGCTCTATTACCATGAAAAAATTATTACTTGGGTAAAATATCAAACCAAATAAATTTGTAAAACTCTTGTAAATAATTTCTCTAAAAATAACTTTGTATATGTTTATCTTGGATATAGCTAAAAGCTTATATGGACATTAAATTAACATTCTCTGAAGAGTTACACAAATTTAAAATGTCTTTCAATTCCTGTGGGAAAGAAGAAAATAAGCACTGTTATTTCTATTTTATGGCTAAAGAAACACAGACAGAAGTTAAGTGACTTGCCCATTGCAATGCTGTGAATCAACAGCAGTGCCAGGACTAAAATTTATTAGTTCCTTTTTCCTACCAAGAATGCTAAGACACACACTGCTCTTTAAAATATATACTATTTAATATTTATTACTACAAAAATACGCAGCATGCACCTGGAATTAGATTAGTAGAAAAATGAGTTAATGGTTTATAGTCCGTTGCTCTTATGTGAGTTGGCACATGACTAGAAATACTAGGTTGGCTACTGAATTACCACTTTATGATTATGCATTTTAGGCCAAATTAGTATTTTGTTAATCATTTGCCTTGCCTTAAAGCTCCTCTCCCCTTCTCTGAATGAGGTCCAGTGACAATCACTGGCATTTGAAAAATATTACACTGGGTGGTCCTGGTTCCTAACGCAGCTGTACATCATATACTGTGTATTTCACGTGCAATGCTAAGGTAGCACACTTCTGCTGAGGTCAAAATTCCTCTTTATAAATAATGTCGTTGTTTCTTCACCCAGATCCAGCAGTATCTGGAGGCCACAATTGAAAGGAAGGCAGAACTGCCTGACAGCACTTACCAAATGCACAGAAAGAAAGCGATTCAGGTAGATGAGAGGGAAAAAAAGTAAAGGTGAAGCAAGAGCAAAGAAAACTGAACTTGTTGATGCCAGAAATCTCAGACAGTCAGGAATGAAACCCTACTTTTTATTGCTGCTGCCATTGCCTAATACACAGTTTAGCCCACCTCAGCTGGCAAGCCTGCTTCTCCCTGAAGAATCACGTACCAAATTTTCCTTTCTATCTAGGATGATCCTCTCCATAGGTTAACATGCAGAAGTTCAAAATGCAGTTGTCTCTGTCAAAGCTGTGCCTGGATAACCCTCTAGTGCTGGCCCAAAGTGTAAGTGCACTTAAACACACGTATAATGAAAATTAGGCAGAAGAAGAACTTTATCAATTAACTGAAAAAATGCAAATCCAGGTAAAGATGCAAAAGAGCCAACAAAATTCTATCAGTATAGAAAGAGGGAACACGGATTACTATGTCTAAAACTTAATATACTTCACTTCATTATGCTTGTAATACTTCCCTCAAACACATTCTTAAAACAAATTAATCTCTGACACAGAATTATTTCACGTAGCAACTAGCACTTAATGGTGTATAAAAATGTAATTTGGAGTTTAAATTAAATCTTTTAAAAATGCGTATCTGAGTGACTTACCCAATCAGCTTGAAACATCAGTTAATCAATGAAATTGCGATAGTACTGTTCTGGAATTTCAGAACAACCTACCAAAAGCGCAGAAAAGACAGAAAATCTGTGGGCACTACTTATTTCAGTATGAACCACGTATATATCACGGGGGATACTGCGCATGGTATGTAATATACTCCTGCAGATCAGCTAACGAGGATCCTCTCAGCACTGAATGAATAGTGTGAGACAGAACAGAAGGAAAACAGGAGTTGTTTAAGGGAGGCTGAAGGAAGAGACAGGAAAGAAACATGTTCAGTTCAAGCCAAAACATGCAAGAAAATCACAATCAAAAAAGCCTCAGACAAAAGAACACACAAGCTGAGTCACAAATTTCTTTACTAGAATTTAAAAAACATTTCAGCAGTTTGTCTGTCCGTGCTATTTTGCAAGAACTCAGGAATATTTCCTGCTGGAGCACTGTGCCTTCTTGCACACCGCAAGCTGTAAGTAATGACAGCAGTAATGTCTATTTGTACTTGCAACACCACCATTTAAACCAATAGCTGCTGCTAATTTAGTAAAACACAGATTTAAGCTCCTTTTGCCTTTGTATCTCTCCCCTCCACTTCTAAACCTATTCTTTTTTCAAGGCTGCCAAAAATCAATAGAAACCAACGTAATATAAATAAATCAATATGTAAGAATAAGTACTGTAAGAAACTGTTTTCACATCGTGTTTACATCAATAATGTCATTTAGATTCTTTGTTTTTATTTGTTTAGGAAAGGTTAGTCAAACCATCTACATGTTAAGTATCTAAGTACTAACACAAAACAATAAAATACCTTTGGGGTTTGGCATACGAGGTTGGACTAAATACTTACAATGTTCATAGAAGTGAATAAAAATTAGCAGATCATTAGATCTGCAAGGTTCAAAGATATCCACTCAATTTGACAATGAAATAACATTAAAGAAGGATGTATATGAAACATAGATTATGAAGATTGACCCCTCTGGTGAGGCAGGTTCCTTCTGTGGGTCCAAAGCCTTCCCAGCAGAACCAGTGACAATACCTCAGGGGAAACTAAAATTGTCACACTACAGAAGGACTGTCTGAATGGGGACAATATGACTGACCGGTCTCACAAGACGTCACAACTGTCATGAATATTGACGACTTCTATGTAACTTCACAAAACAGTTCCTACATTCTATATAAACTAATCACAATGATGCTAATCTTCTTTGGGGAGAGAGGTTCTGGGAAAGAAAACCAAACAAGACTGAGGTGAAAGAGGGGAAGGAGATTCTGAACTGAGAAATAACTTGTAATTAATAAGGGAAAGGCAATTATTTGGGAATTCCCCTGGCTCGAAAGATTCTCTTATCTCCTGTATCAAACACAGGAGGAAACAATTACAGGAACTCTGCTAGCTCTGCATACAGACGACTCACTTCAGAATCGCACAACTGCAGCACTAGGATGCAAGTTACTATTAATGCTCTTCTATGCAAATATTCAAAAATTTCCAAAGGCAAAAAGCTGTAAAAAATAGAACCCAGTAATAATAAACTACATGTTACAGATGGTTATGCAGCATCTTAAAAGTTCTCAGACAAGCGACCACTCGCACGATTTTAATTTATTTTTTAAAAAAATTACATCATAGCTTTCTTTTAGCAAGAGCGCAATCCTGTTTTGCAGATGAGTTGGTGAGGAATGTAAAATTACATTCATCAGACTCTGTAAGAAAGGAAGTTGCAATTTTAATACATTTTTATATGTATTAGAAAGGATCTTCTCAATTTTGACTTCTATTTTTCAAACTAGCAACTAATTCTCAACAATACTGTTATGAAAATAGAGAAAGAAAACTTTAAATTCTGAAATGAAAATGAATTGGTAACTTTTTTATTACTTAATTACTATTCCTGATATTGATTACAGGAATACAAATACATGCCACACAAGGCAACATAAGTATCCCACAGATGTGAATAACTAATTCATTTCACAGCACCTCTTGAATACACTTCTTCATGTCATTATGAGGTGCTTATTTAATTACTTCATATTTTACATTATTTTTTCTGTTATAAGATAAAAAGCTATTTGGCAAGCTGCCTGCCTTGATCAAAGTATCTGATTTAAGAAAAAAAGAATGAAAATTGAATATGAAATTCTTTGGCAACAAAACCTTCAGTGTGCATAAACATACTGGATTTCTTAATAGCATTATTTACATTAATGTCTATTCTTATACAATAGCAACTATTTGCTTTTACTTTTCCTTTGTAATTTTTTAAGCACCTCTTATCCTGGCGCCTGAAAATTACTGGCATAAATTAAAACACAATTACATCAGAATTTAGACTGCAGATTTCTTACAAACCAGGGAAAACAAAAAGCAACAACAGCAGCAGCAAGAAGAGACAGTTTGGAAAATGCAAATAATATTGATACTTCTCAAAACTCCCTATATAGAGATTTCTTGTAGTTCAGTATATCTTTATTTTGCACCTCTATAAACCAGCCATGCTGCATGCAGCATATAAAGTGACCTAATAATCAAAAATGTCTTTGTGGCCCAAGCTGGGTAGTGTAGAAGTGACATACGAAGATTCAATTAGAAACAGTGCAGTACTGCTGGCCACATCCTCAATTTCATTTAAGATTTTCCAGCAGAGAGACAGATGTATCAGGAATACACCTACCTGGGACAGAAGGAGAGGCAACATAACACTAAGGAACACAATGGCTTCTCTACCTTTCACCAAGACCAATCATGCCTCTGCGTATCCCCCATCAAGGATAAGTAAATATGTTTTAAAGACATCATTCTTCATTCAAATGTATAACAGTTCACCCACAGATGGAGCCTGAAGATCTCCAGGGATATTTTGGATTGCTAAACTGTTTGCCTGGGAACTGGGATCATTTGTTTTATTTGGCAACACAACCTAGAGGTAATGAATCTTTTTATGAAATTGATAAACAATATAGGCAAAAAAGTCTTGCTCCACGTGTTAAAAATGGTGTGCATATATATGTGTGTGTTTATATATATATATTTAGATCATAGAATATAGACATAGGTGTACGTGTACACTCAGACACACACATACATTCTTCTTCTCTGCAAAGAGTCTAGATTGCCAACCTTCCTTTATAAAATTAAAAAAGGAAATTCTCTGATATAAATGCATTCTCAGTCTGGGACAGATCTGTTTCATAAAGTTTCTAGATGTGTTTACTCACCTATTGTGAAATTAAAATCCTAGAAGACATTCAATGAGTTGAGCAAACAGGGGACTTAGTTTTGAAGCTGCATGAAAGGGGATGATAACCTGGTAACAAACTATAAGAGTGAAAACCCTTGTTAAAACTGAAGCAAATTTCTTCCTATAAGAGACCCACTGGTTTCAGTAAGATTTGGACTTATCAGGATAGTTTTCTACATGCAAAATTCCTGCAACACCTATTCCTCACATGGAAGTTAAATGAATGCGATAGTTTATGTAATTTTCATTCAAACCTAAAGAAAATTATATATATATATTTTTTTTTTAAGAGAAAAATATGATTATTGGGCCACATACAGTTCTAGGCAGAGAAGAACATTTTCATCACAGCCAAAGACTACCTACTTCAGATATCTGTCTCCTTTGAAAAGAATGTTTGCCTGCATTGTATTCATGAACCCTTTATATACCAGAAATTGGAATGCAAATCTATTTATCCAAAAGTTCCAAATATAGAGGTACTCCCGTAACGCTAACAAAAGCTATCCACTACACTGCTGGAGAGTCTTTTGATGGGCATTGAAACTCAGCACCATAGATGTGTCCATCTGGAATAGTAAACAAGAAAAAGAGAAACCCAAACACTATACACCACAGACATCACTAAACTACACTCAACAAAATTCTAATCCCATCTTCTGCACTGCAGGTAGTTTTCCAGCCTTTTCAACCAACGGAATTTTTCTGATATATCCCTGCTTTGAAGTATCTGTATATTTTATGAAATGGATGAAACCCAGGAATCCAAGGGAAGGAGAATGAACATGAAACCCGTAGAATGGCTATCTACAAATTTCTGGAAGTGGTACTCCTTAAGCTATAACATCCAAATAAGCACATTTGATTTTGAGCCATGACCAAAAAGAATGGCAAAATAATGCTGCATTCCAGAAGCTAACTTGTATCTTTATTCTTTGCCTTTGAAAAAACTTGTATTTTGTCTTCTTCAGGAACACATGAAAAATACAATGCTCTCGGACACAAAGATGAGGCTGGTTTTGCTCACCATCCTCTCCCTTCTTCCCCTTTTGCTCTCCTGGACCCACACTCCTGCATCACCCCGTTTCTTACTTCCAGCCCCATAGTCCTTCTCCAACCCAGCAGCTGGCGCTCTGCACATCACTTATATGCAGATGGACAAGTCAGTTAAGTGCCCTCTGGAGACATTTCAGTATGTCTCCAGTACGTTTCAATATGTTAATTCACATTTAAAATTCAGAAATAATGTGGAAAGATTCTAAAAAAGCACAGTATGAACAAAGAGAAGAAAAGGGAATTTAGAGTTGCCGTCTGTGTTTTATAGTTTTCTCAGAAAAATGGAAACATTATTCTACTTCAGAACACAACACCACATTAAAAAAGAGCAAATTGAGGCACAGGAGCAAACAAAATTAAGACGGCTGCTACTGTCTTTCTACCGACAGAAGCAAGTTCTGTCCTCTTCCACGCCAGCAAAGCCTTCCCTCGATGAACTGTAGGGAACAACTTGCTATTCATACTAGTCTCAGTCCCAGAACCAATCAAGATCAACACAGAAGTCAAAAATCACACAACATCATAGATCATTTTTACCTCATAAGCTTAGTAATATGAACTTGTGTCAAAAAAAGATAAAATTTGATTCCTCCCTGTGAATTTCATTTTATTACAAAGACTGATTAGTATATCACGGACATGGCCTCTCTAACACCATCTTTCCTTGCCTTTCAGCTTCCTACAGCAGATCTACGGCTATTACGATTTCAAAGTTGTTACTATTTCAAAATGTTAAATTTCACAACTGAGAATACAGAGAACATTTAAGCTGAAGAAACTGCCTCCACACCGGGAGAGCTTTCTGTAATATTATTTTTCCTCTGCTTTCTGCTTTGGAACTTGGAACTTTGAAATGGCTTGTCAGCATTAAACTTTCAAAAAGGAGAATTTATTCCCCTGTTTCCTTTAAGAAGAACCTAGGAAATTCTTTTAGTGAACAGCTACAAAATCACTCTTTTTCACCCGTACGCAAAAGTGAACTTGAAAAGACTGGGGAATAATAAGTCTAATAGTGCAAAAGATACAATTTTAAACAGAATATATTGTCGGCGTATTTTAACAGAATATAGCTCAGGGCCAGGAAAAAGTAAGAGATGTGCATCCTGTTAATAAAAAGCACCAGGCAGCCTTTTTAATAATAAGATCACATCACTGACTTATGATGTCAGAGCACAGAAAACTCAAAGGGCTATATCTTTTCACTGATAAGTACAAACTGCTCCAAGCGATTAATGTTAATTAATGGTACTAATTAAAAGTCTAGACAAGCCAGACCTCTCACCCTAGGATTTTTTTTTTTTTTGACAAACAGTTAATACCTGCAGACTTGAGCCTCGGAGATGGTCTAGTAACACTTGAGAAGTTCCCCTGAATGCAGCACTTAGGGCTTGTTGAAGCTTTGTGTTAACTTTGCACCTGCGCGGGGGCCCCCAGCCCCCCCAGAGGCCATGTGGATCAAGTGCTCCTATAACTGGGGTTAGTCATCTGTATCAGAATCACAGCAGACTCCCTCATAACAAAGTCTCTTTTTTGTTGTTAATTAAGACAGTACCAAAAAAGAGAAAAAAAAAAATAAAAAAGAGAAAAAAAAAAAAAGTTACTTATTCAGTCATGAGGGCTGAATGCTCCCAGTAGGTAGTCTTTTCACAATTCAATTTCCCTGATGGGACTCGAAGAGGAAATGAAACAACAAATTGTGCTCCTGATGATCTAAGCAGAGGCTGCAATTCCACAGGGAGTCCTGCTAGGTCAATTAGTTCATCATGCTAACAGAATAGCAATCCAGAAAGCAAGTGTCCCACCAACAAAGGTTTGAAAAAGGGAAGTTCAATGCCCAGTTGTGAGGCAGTCTCTCCAGTAGATATTATTGTTAGGTTCAGCAAAAGCACATTTACTGAGTATAAAAATAGGGCAGCAGCACTGAAAAGCCAGGGGGATATTCCCGTACTGCTAGATTCATTCATGTGAATGCAGCAGAAGCAAGTCCACCTTTGTAAGGTCTCTAATGAAGGCTCCTCGTACAAAAGAAGTTCATCTCATCCAAATGTTTCTTCTTAAATTAGTTATTGAAGAGGTAAGTACCTTTAAGGAAGCATTTCTCTGAAAAGTCAAAGTGCAGTGCTGCACCTGTTGGGTGGGTTTGGGTTTTTTTCCTTTCTTTTAAAGTGTTTCAATCTTCTGAAATCTTAGTATTACATGTTCTGTGCTTATTGCATAGTATTGTTTTACAAATATGTGGCAAAAATAATTAACAGGACTTTTTTCTTACAATGCCATCCAATAATACTGTAATATAATAGAGAGCATTTAAAATTAATTTTTAAAGCAGCACTTGCAGGAAATACATGTGATGATTTTGAAAAAGAACTTGACACTTCAATGCTAATTTTATAAATTGCAAGCACTGTTTTTGATGCCAGAAAAACATGTTTCAAAACAAAACATTGTCTAATAGACTGTATTATCCCAAAACTTTCACCTATAGTCCTATGACTGTCCCCAAAATATTCAAGCACACATTTTGTTTTCTGAACCTATAAAATCCGAATTACAGAAATCATTTTTACCAACCTCATAGCAGGACTTTGGGATTAACAACTCTTCTGAGTTTGGGAACAGAAAGGACTATAAATTCCAGGCAGCTGTACCACTCTTTCCATCTGAGTACATAGATGCAAAATTGTAGTTTTACTCAAACAGGTCAAACAGAAGGTAGTTAAAGTGGCAGATTGATGTCAATCCTGTTATGTTTATGAACAACTTCTGCATTTCCTCCTGCAAAGCCACTTTAGATATTCCAAGGTTTTGCAAAATATAACAAAAAAATAACATTTATTCTTTTTTTCCTATACACTGGTCACTTGTAAAGGAGGCAGTTTGCGTAAAGAGAAGCGGATTATTTTAGCTTACTTTATTGCTATCAGCTACTGCAATATTAGACCTTGGTGTTTTATTTACAGAACTCCCCACTGACAAAAGATAGCGCTGCATAATGAGTACACAAACGCATTTCAAGAGCACATCTTGAAAGCTGTTTTTGTAAAACGCCTTCTGGCTGCAATATTTGAATGTACTGTATGCTGACAGTCAGGAGGGACAACCACACAGATGTGCATTGTTTGGCTCCTAATGGATTCAGTCCCAAAAAGCACTAAAAAGAGAGAGAGGGAAGAAAATTTAAGCTTTACCTTTTTATGAAACTCTGATCATGAACTCTCTTTCTCTCTGGCCATGTGGGATGAAATAAGATGGAACAATAACACAGTCTATTTATGAGTCAATGAATTCTTTTGAAAGAATGATTAAAGCTATGATTTCTATTCGCAGAAAATTATCTTTAGATAATTATGTTTAATTTTATGGCCTTAAGAAAAGATTTAATTTAATTTTAATTTAAAAGCATGCACCGAAATTTTTAAGTGAAGGCTACTTGTGTTGTCTGTCTCGAAATAACACTTTTATTGCTTATCATTCCTGCAGAGCTTTTATAATTTCTGTTTCATTTAATTAGCTCATTGTAATTTAAAAAGCCGTTATTTACTTGCCGCATCTTGAAATCATTTGAGTGTTTCTACAGAGCAAATATATGTGGCTGTTTAAACAGAACCACAGAAGGTGACACATCCTGAACTCAGCCCTAGCAGTTGGAGCATTCGTGGTAACGCTGCTGCTGGTGAGAGTATCCCATCGATGATATCAAAGCAGCACCTTTGGATGAGATAATCTCCTCCTACCCTGCAAATCTGCATTTCGATCCAAACACAACCCAAATATCGCCACAGAAATTCGATCAAACACAGCCTTTTGGATACAAAACTGAAGGTAGCCAAGACAATAACCTACTGGGAGCAACCGCTAACGATCACCTTCCATGAAGACCTGGTCTCCGTGAAGACGTTTGCTGTTTAAAAGAATTCTTACCTTTCAAAGAGGAAAGGATGCTGACTTCAGTCCCTCCTTAGGGTGCTCTGGCAGGGGGACCCATGTGACAGTGCAAGCAAGCTGACAAGCAGAAGGTAAACCTGAGCCAGACTACAAGGTTAGCTCCTCAACATACATGCTGTAACAATCTCTTTTATGTCCTAGGGACCATGTTCTGCTGTCAGCTCTAAGAGACTCTGTCAGGTGGGGCTGGAGTGCCTCACGTGGATCAACAGAGAGTACGTTAATATAATAGAAACATCATGATCGCAGTCCTAAGGTTTTCCAGATGCCAGCAAAGCAGCAGATATAATGCCACAGAAACTTGTGTGAAACATCTTGCTAATAGCAGGTTATACCAGTAATTCGTATCAGATGATGGTTTAGTTTACACACATGAATTTTGATATCTGATCTGTTTTCATACACTGCGAGTGGAAAGGATGGAAAGTGGAGTCGTAACCTTAGATTGATTACATTCATCCTGATAGAATCAGTTCTTCACATTAAAAAAAATTCAGTACACTAAACCGCAAGTTCTCTTCTGTACTAAGTCTCTTAAATTTTCCTAGAGGGAGAAGAGAGAGAGATGCCGGAAACTATAAAGAGGCTGCTGTCTTCATTGTAAGAATAGGCAAGTGTCCTTTACAACTGATGATGCTTCCATATGACAGCTGTCAGGGGCCCTAATTATTGCCCTACAGTCTTCACATTTGTGTGCCTATTAACAATTATTAGCTCATGGAACTTCAGATGATCGTTTTATTTCTACATACAATAGATTCCACACTCAAAAGCTTGGGCTGAGAATCACTTAAACAATGGCTTGAAAGCATCTCTCATAAATTTCAGAGCATCATTCAATTGCATTTGGCATCATTTTAAATTACAGTTAAACCACACAAGTGGACAGTTGCTCTAAATAACGAGATGGTCATATGTTGTTGGGTACTTAATTAGAAAACGTTTTAGGTTCTAGATTCTCTATTGTTTAATAATGACCACAATTTCACCTGATTGTGGACTTCACATTCAGACTAACATAGAGGCAAACATGATGAACACACCCCAGCAATGAACTTTGCTGGGAAACAGTTCTTGTCGAAACATCCTGTCTGATGGACTCATCAGATCAGCTGACAAAGATAACAGCATTAATTCAAGAGACTTCTGTAAACTCTGTGTAACGCAGGCAGGGATACTACTTTGACCCAGAGCATAAAAGAAACTTTTCTGCAAATACACTATTTCTGGCTCCAACATTTCTAAATCCCGTCTTGAATAAATGAAAAAGAGGAAAAAACTAAATGAAACGAGATCTAGAAAGCAGGCTCTGCAACGACAGTACTTTAGATGTTCAAATTGTGTACTCAGAAGTTTTGAAGGTTAATTGAATGCTGACACTATGAAAATTTAAAAGAAGATCCAATACTCAGAATCTGAAGATAGATAACCCAAGAGAGCAAGGTACATTTTTAATAGTAAACAATAAATAGAAATTGGAGAAGCCTACTGGGGAAAAAGCATCTTTTCATGAAGTCTGTACATGAACAAAGCTTCTCTTTTATAAAATTTTCTTTTTAATGTTGCTTTTGAAAACATGCTGAGAACCACTTAGGTACTTAAGAACCCTCTACTAGCTGATTCTGAGATTTTATGCTTCTTGTCTAAAATGTCCAGTAAAATTGCCCTGTATAAACAATCAACAGCAGAGATGATGAAAAATGCAACCAACTTCTTTAAAAGAAAGTAAGCATTATGCCAAAATATATTATTTATCATGTTTATTAACTTTTGGAGCAATGAGACTTGTGAGATTTCACTTGGTGGTCTCAGCACTTCTCCATTTTCCTGTCTGGTACATGTCCACATCACACAGCATTCCTATTGTTTACACAAGTCATTTCATCCATCAAGAACATTCTGATGATTCTTGGATGAGCCTGTACATTTCACCGATTTACTTTAAGAAAGCACTGAAATATTAACATAAATGACAGCTTGGAATGCAGAAATAACTTCATAATGTAATATAGAAAATATCTGCCTTTGTTACTAGCTACTTACAAGTTACCTGATGATCATGCTACTTATGTTTGCAAAACAAATTTCAAGAAAGGACCCAGAATCATAAATAATTTATTTAAAATCTATTTTGCTATTTTCAATTTTGAGTCAAAAGTGTCTCCACAAAATTTGGCGTGTCAGAGAAGAAGCAGAAAAAGCAATTTGCACAGACGTATAAACCAATGTAAAACCTCAATATCATCTACATTTTCTGCAACTACCAGTGAAGCAGAGAAACAACTGCTGTTCCTTTTTATGATTCCAATGCAAATAATCTGGGACACTAGATATGCTACAGGCAAATCCCACTGGTCTTCCTCATGCCCATATCAAACTGGATTTACACAAAATCTACCTGCAGTCAACAACAGAAACCTACAGCCATGTAATTCTGATAGCTTTACCACATGGAATTGGTAAAACCTCCCTTCTCCTTCATCTTCATATACATAGTATATTTTCCTTTTCCCTACAATACAATCAGAATTCTATTAAAAGAATGCAGAAGATTACTACTTTTCAGAGGCACCCACACTGCCTTTCAGGAAAGGAATTGGAGAAAATATCCAAAACTTTTTTACATGATATTTTTAAAGATGTAAAAGAAATCTAAGAGTTTGACTTTGATTTTACTTTAAAAGAGTTAAAGCAAAATGCTTAGCACTAATAGTAAGTAGTGTTTTAACACAGAAGTGTCAAAATACTTTTAGAATTCAGAAATGTTTGTGGGTGAAGAATTGCTGAACAGAACACTACACTCGTTCTTTTATTCTATGCATAAGTATCCCCTGCAGTGCCATAGCAACTTTTTGATGTATTTTTCAAAAGGTTTTTCAACTCAACCTACCAGGTGGTTTTAGGAACTCAAATTCATGTGCTGAAGCCGTGTGCCAGCAGTTATCAAAGGCTGTGTGGCATGCATCCTAATATTCTTACTCTGCAATAAGTCTGGTTCTATATTTGTGTACATTTGTCTGTGTATTTTCATATTCATGGTCCAAATCTTGTGACACTGCAAATGAAATGGTGCAACATCTTACTACATTTATGTACATAGCAGTGTCTCACCAACTGAACTTTTTGAGGAAAAACATTGGCTGAGTTAATCCGAATGGTTTGAAAAGCAGGCTTTTCAGTTTCTACTGGTCTAATAGCAGTGCTTTTTACTAAGAGGTGTAAAGTTTGTTTTAACTCTAAAACTTTAGAATAGTTTAACTACTTTCACCCCATGGGAGGTTTGATGAAGTTAAATATTTGTTTACTTCAGGTATGTAACATCTTGAAAAAATTGCCAGCCAGCAGACATCAGTATTGTGTAGAGAAATTACAGGAGATTCTCTTACTCTGTCTGTTTTTTTCTTTCTATCAAGAAAGGAAAAACAGAGAGAAGAAATGCTTACTGCTCTTCCACAGTATGAGAGGTGGCTGGAAGATTATCCCTGCTGTCTAGTTTTAGGTAGTCAGCTTTTAAACTGAAGAAAAAGTTTGATTTTTTTTCTTCCTGCGTTTGAAGTACTCTACCAAATGGCAATCCAGTGCCCTTCCTTTAAAACAAGAAACCTTATTACTCATTTGAATCAAGCTGTCATTACGTATAATCACAGAAGGGAAAAAAAAAAAAAAAAAATCACAGAAGAGCCAAACCAGAGCTCCCTGTGAGCTGATGAGATGATGCCCTGAGGCATAAGGAAGAACAGGGCTAACCTGTCCCTAGCGGGAATCCCCAAGTAGAAATTTCAGCCAAATCTCAAACTGAATATACTTATCAGCAAAATTTATATTTACTCTCAAACAGGTTACAACATACATTAAGAAAGAGCATTAAGTAAGGCTTAAGTGTATCTTTATTTAAATTATTAAAAGAAAAAACATCAAGCAGTCTACTATTTTATTCCTGATTTCATGTGGTTACCTGAGCTTCCAATAAATGTATTTACAGACATTAAAACATTAAAGACACCACACATTAAAGGAAACCTTGGTCTCTATGCTTTTTCACTGGATACTGCTTAAGTTACCGAAAGCAATTATTACAACCTACTTGTAATAGGTTGTAGTATCTAGTTACAGCCAGCAACCAGATCTCATGCAACAAGTATCTAACTCTCCTCGACTTCAATCTGAATAGGAATGGGGATGGGGGAGAGCCCCGTGATGCCGCATGAAGGGCAGTGAAAGTTGTAAAGTGTTTTTTTGCCCTCCACAGATTCAAGAAACTGGAAAACTGGGTAAATTCTGTAATATTGCAACCTGGGGTACACAGTACAGCACCTCTACAAGCAGCAGCAACTACACCAGGCAGCTTTCAAGAAAGTCCTTCTCCAGAAAAGGAAAACTCAACTCCTTGAATTTCTTAGAAAACAGCTCTCAATGAATCTACGCTGTAATATCTGTGTGTTTGAGCTTAAAGTTTTAACTGTTGAAAACCATGGCTAAGCATCAGGGACCAAAATTTACTGCAGCACCAACGTACTGTTATATGTCAACTGTGTCTTTTTATTTTTGTCAGTTGATATAAAAATCCTTCATTTTAATTTATTCAAGTAATTTTAGTTCAATGACTAGCTCATCTAAAGCTGACCAACTAGAAAATGTTTCTTCCCTTCCAAAGCTGCATAAATTGGAGATGCTAGAGGATAGGGCAGGGTATTCACTGTCCAAACCACTGTGAATAAACCACCCTTTTTTAACGGTCTGGGGGTTCTTTTTGTAGAGCTAATATAAAAGTTTCCACTAATAAAAACAATTTTAAAAACATAGCTTTTGGCATTTTAATACAAGTAAAATTTTATCAAATGTATTGCATTCAGATATAGCTAATGTCTACAAAGCTTATGTATCATTTTTGGCAAAATGTGTAAAACTGCAAAGATTAAGTTCGGTGCTACATTTTAAATGAACAGGTTTGAACTACTACTATCAAGCAGTTTCGAGACAGACAAAAACCACACACTAGAGCATGAAGCCTCCACCTATAACCACAAATAACGCTGCTCGGTCCCATCCCTACCAACCACATCTTATGCTGTGTCTGGCAATTGCCAATATGAGTTCTATCTCTTGCTGAAGGTCATTAGTTCTCTCCAAGTATTTTCTTCAACTGTGGTAAGATACACTGTCATTTCAAACTAAGGACAAAGACTTCATGATAACTGGCCTGAAGGTTGGAGTAGGTACACATGACTGCCACAGGGGAATCTGCACATCTAGAGCATGGATTCATGGATTTGTCAGAGTTGGAAGGGACCTCTAGAGATCATCTAGTCCAACTCCCCTGCTAAAGCAGGATTGCCCAGAGCACATCACTCAGGGCTGCATCCAGGCAGGTCTTGAAAATCTCCAGAGAAGGGGACTCCACGACCTCCCTGGGCAGCCTGTTCCAGTGCTATGTCAACCTCACCAAAAAGAAGTTTTTCTTCATATTTGAATGGAACTTCACATGTTCTAGCTTAAAGGAATCTGCTTTCCACTCCCAAGGGTTTTTTGCCTGCAGTCAGCTCCTACAAGCTGCAAAGCCAGAAGGTAGGTTGGAGGCCGTGCTTAGTGTAAGAATAATGATTTCTGGATAGATAACAATTTCAGGGTACTTGAGGGTATAGTTCCAGAGCCAAGCTGAGTAACTAGATCAAAAAAAAAACCCCAACAATCTTTAAGCCTCCTCCCAGTGCTCTTATCTGTGTGCAGCGGTTGTGGCTGTCAAAGCAGCGTGGAATAGGGAAATGGAAAAATCTAATGCTAACCATGACTAATAAAATTTTTAACAAAGAAAAATCTAACTATGGTTAGGGGAAAGTACTCTGAGGACTTATAGGGAAGTCTAAGCAGAAATACAAAGCTGAAAATTATGTGCAAGATTGTTTGAATAATAAAAGTAGGACAATTTATCCAAAAAGTTCAAATAGGATTAAGTTAGAAAATATAGTGGTTAATTCCAGTTTTTAATGGGAAAGAAGCAGGATGATTTTCTTTTTCTTGATTTTTAGTTGCCTGTCCGCCTTACAGCTCCTCCTAGCTTAATACCAAGCCTGATAGGCTCTTCCACAAGGAATCATTTAATTCAAATATTACACCATGCTGTCTAAAATATGCTCTGAAACCAAACCACAAAAAAAAATTAGAAAAATTACACAAAGGCAGCACACACATACATACATCAAACATATGTTCCAAAACTAGAATTGGAAAATTATGTATCCCATTTTCCCTCTTTTGCTAGTATATCAACTGAATACCTATAAATACACAACCCTAATTAAGATGCAATTCAGACCCATTTGTTTTATGTCCTTCCAAACATATAATATCCTTTACCTGTTCTTTAGACAGTCTGAAGAAGAAAAAAGCTACACTGAAAATTCTAAGTATAAGAAGTTGTTGAAAAACAATCTTTTCAATATTTGTGTTTCACTATTATACCACAACAGATGGTAAAATACACACACAACTACAATAAAAATAGGAGTGTGCAAAATACTGACAGAATTCTGTTGACCTCTGTTGAAAGAGCACAAAAGACTCTAAGATCCATTTCAGCCTTATTTATACATCAGAATAATTTTTTTAAAAAAAAAGTCATGTTTATTTAAGCTCTCTGCATTGCATGAATTGCTATACAATTTTTTCAAGTATTAGTCTTGAAACCCTAGGGATTCTTACCTATATCATTGGGAATACATATAGATGTATATGGTCTATATGTACAGCTGTGCATATGCATATCCACCAATCACCATCAGTTCAGGTTTTACATCACTAGTGCATAACTGCAGAAACAGCTCATCTGCATGTTTACACAATGCTAATTGAGACACTAATTGTTACGCTGGGATCTAACTATTTGCAGCTTCTGTTTAATAACAAACCAAGAGGAAAGTTTCATGCTACGATTAAGCCGGTCTCACTGTGGGCTGCTGAAAGGAGGTTCTACCTCCAGTATCTGTAGATACCCATGTACCTACCTACAGCCATCTCCCCTCCATCTAATCTAGGAAGTATCAGGCCAGTCTGCATTGCTGACCCAGAAAAAAACTACTTATCATGTTTTCTTTTGGATTGTCTGCCCATCCAGGTCAGTCTGTGCCGCCTTTTGAGCACCAGGGCTCGAGAAGCGAGAGGAACACCACCTTTCAGAAGCAACATGCCTTTATTTTGGACCCGTCACCATGAGAAATGATATCCCCGGTGCAACTGAACCCAACAGGAGACCAAACCCGGCCACAGGAACCCAGGGCAGTAAATCACCTGAACACAGGATCAACTACAAGGATGTGCTAATGCACACACATTACCCACTGAAACGTTACTCATAAAAACACGCGTTGCAACAATGTCATCCACTGTGCTTCTGGACCACACAGATTTACATCCTTTCCTGTCTGAAATCAACTGTAAACCACATTATTCGGGTAATACTAGCAGACTTAATTCTCTCCTGAGTGCCTAACTTGATCCAGCTTTTACCCTGCTTATGCCTTACTGTCAGAACCTCTAACAGGTTTTAGGGTTGGTTTTTTTTGCATGAATACCTACAATGCATGTTGTGAACTGTTAATATCAATAAGCTAGAACAAAATACCACATTATCTTTGACCCCTGAATGTCTGTGTTTAAGCCAGTATACTCATGGGAAAGACTTTATGGAATAATCAATAGAGAAGTAAAAGACAACCCAGCATCTTTTCCCAAGGAGAAAACAGAGGGCACAAAGCAATTTGAACACCATGCCAATAACAAGAAAGGAAAAACTAAAGTGGAAAAGGAAACCCAAAACACATCCTCTCAACAGAGCTCCCAGCGGAGCAGAAGACAAATCCACACAGTTTAATTTTTGGTATCCAGCTGAGATGCATTAACAAGCTCTAAGTGCTCAGCACTCCCCATCAGCCAGCTACAGAAGAACCATAGCTGCTCAAAATAATCCAAGACAGACCAAGGAACCAAGTACCTGGTGACCTGCAATACAATCAGGTACCAGCCTGTTCTACTGAAGGAATAACCAGCATGGTCTATTCCTGACCTTGGAAGCTGAGCTCCTAAGAGCGGAACGACTTTTCCCCCCTCTTAACAAACTACACAGGAATTCTTAAGGTTTCTGTCTTGCACACCATATCATTCTGAATGGAGCTACTCCAAGGTCTAACCCCTGCCCACAGCCAAGGCACTGGCAAAGAACACACAAGAGCACAATGACATTTCCGATACCGCCCGGCTTCCCAAAACCAGAAAGGTCACAAAACTACCCATGTAAAGTGCACACAAAACAAATTGCAAAGTGACACAAATGACAGAAATACACAAGGATGGCAATAGCCATTAAAGGCTTCTAAATATAGAGAGGATCACACTGTTAGTGAAATAACTACCTTCAAAAACGTTAAGCTTGTTAACACATCCTGTAGCAAGCTCATTCTGTTTTGCACTTGCAGAGCTGAAAAAAAGGAAATCCACGATGAGCTGTCAGAACCTGAGAGCGCAGAGGCACGGGAGTGCGGCATCCGAGGCCTCATCCTTACTCCAATTAAATTGTGACACAGTAACATTGATTTTAATGGGCTCAGGGTGCGATCCCAGTAAGAGTTTCTGTCACCGTTGACCCAAATCAGAACTTTGCTTGAAGCGAAAAGCTGGTGGCCACTAATCCCAGAAGCCTTCCTCCCCACAGTAATGAATTTTTCCAGGACATTTTCTATGCGATACATCTACTGTTCAAGCTGTACTCCTCTTTGGAAGTCTTTAAAAAGATCAATAAGCTTTCTGTATACATACAATGAGAATCTTCCCATGCACTTTAAAAAATATTAAAATCTTACATATTCCAAATATTTTGCGAGATTTAAACACACTCCATCAATTATTCAAGGAGAACCCAATTTTGAAAACAAACATAATAACCAGGCATTTCAGTCCATGTATACTTTAACACAACTTCTCCAGCATTAATGTTTCAATGCATGCAACACCTACACAAGACAGGTAAACTAGAAAAAAAAAGTCACAATACTTACTTCTCTGGTTTTGGTCATAGGATTAAACAATCATTACTGATTTTTCTCATTTAAAAATCTGAACTGCTGAGAAGGTATAAGGGAAATAGCCAGTACTCAAATGTAATCATGGCTCAAGTAAGGATTTAACAAACTGTATTTCAATGATTTGAGGTCCCACTACAATGAACAAACAAAATGAAATTATTAACGGAGTTTTTCACAGTTATTTGTTAATTAATCATTGTATTCAGAGATGAAAACTAGTGCCACAGGACATTACCGGAATACTATATCTGATGCATATGCATCATTTTTTTCATAGATTCCTTGTGGCAGTGCTACCTTTTCAAATCCTGCTCATGTTTCATATCACTGCACACCAATGCACAACCACAATTGCGCTATTCATTCTATGTACTAAAGGACATAGATAAAGTCTATACAGTAATCTTCTGGTATTTTTTAATATTACAAATTGTAGAAGAAAAAACCCCACTGTGATCACTGAACCATGTCATGATCCTTCCTAGGAAATCTCTGCAGAGATAAAGATAACACAAACTAACCTT
Source organism: Scolopax mira (assembly GCA_004320125.1). Taxonomy (NCBI): domain Eukaryota; kingdom Metazoa; phylum Chordata; class Aves; order Charadriiformes; family Scolopacidae; genus Scolopax; species Scolopax mira. The sequence continues at coordinate 77,473 of BJBW01000403.1, forward strand.
TAGAAATCAGATGAGGGACACAGCTATCATAACAATGGTAGCCGAGTTCAAATGCTCAGTCTACAGGGAATAGGAATATAGCATACTCTACAAATAATTTGTATTTCTTTATTTATTTAATCCAAGTGGAAATTTTAAGCCTCCACTTGAAAGCTAGAGAAAAAAAAAGGTAGATATGCCCAATGGCTTTACTAACCTCTGCATTTTCTGATTGTTTTGAAATGTAAATCAAAAGACAGTTCTAAGACCTCCATCCAAATGAAGAGATCACTGCTCTACTAACACACAAGAGCTTTCATCTCTGTCAACAGGAGCTTCGGAGCAATTTGTATTTAAATATTATTATGCTGGAGAATACCAGGTTGCAGCAGAAGCATAGGATTCTGCCTTCTATACACTTGTGACACCTGCACAATGCATTAGCACAGGTAGAAGCTCTGCTCAACTGCTTTTTCAATGCAAAAACCAGAATGGAGAAAAGCAGTGCATTGATTCTGATTTTCAAAAAATAACTCTTTTCTCCACAAACTGATACCCTAAAAATACAAGATCCCCCGACAGAACATACAAAGTTGGCAATCAGAAATGTTTTTATATGAAATATCCAGGGGTGGGGTATTAAACAGCCATATAGATGTGTTTGTAATATGCTTACAGCCAGCCAGAATGAGCATGTAGCTAAACATATATTGCTGCATCTATAGGACTTGACTCTGAGTTATGTTGTGTATGTGTGTGCAAACAATGCAGTCATAGACATAGTAACACGAGAAGTAGGATGCAAATAGCGAAATAACGTACTTGGCATAAAATACAAAAAAAAGAAATATCTAATAATTGCAAACTGTTTTTTTTTTACATGTGTTACCATAAATTAGAAATGCTTTGCCTTGTCTTAGCCATGATTATATTGAACTTCTCTGATTCAAATGCAAAAGCAACACAAAAAGCTGTTTACATAGCCACTCTACTATCTTAACCTTTTGCTTTTATTAACACGGAAATCAAGCTTATAATGGTGAAAGATTTTTTTATGCATGTCTACCAGCTTATTTATATATGCCTAAATTAAGCAGCTTGAGGTGCTTTTTTTTTTTCCATAGCACCAACATATTCCTCTGTCAGCAGCAAAAATTCAGCGCTTAAAAAATAAATAACTAAAAGCTACCTAAATTTGAGTTTGAAAATCACTTTCATATTGAAAAAGTTGCATTATTCTACTTAGAAGCATGCATCTGAATAAAGTTTTACATTCGCTAACGGAAATGCTTCTCCTTTGCAATCTTCTAGTAAAGGATATAGATAGACCACGAGTAAAATGTGAGCTGCCCATAATGTGCCTGGGACTCCTACTGACTGACTCATGAATGACTGTATTTTAAGGTATCCCCTTTAGAGACCAACAGAAGATTACTTTTTGAAGAAAAAAAGTTATCATTAGAGCAGAGCAGAGTAGTTAGTACAAGTCTTAAGAACCTTCGGCAAGGAGAAGTGTATCTGTTTATAGAGCACATGTGAATGCCTGCAGGAAAAAAGATAAAAAATCCATCTCAAATTCTATACGTGCAATGTCTTTTGATTAAGCATTTCTATTTCATTTCCCTTCTGTCCCCTTTCCTGAAATTCTGATGTCATGGGTTTGAAAATTGTCATAGAAGTCAAACTGACTTGGGTAATGGAGCAATATTACTGAAAAAATTGTGATAGTATTTTTTCTTCACTTCTTTATAAGATATCCCTTGCACAATTATAAAGGAGCTTATGGGTGTCTCAAAATGCTCCACAGCATTTATGAATACATTAAAAAATGTACGTGAGATCTGAAAAGATCATCTGAGAAGAGCTAAAACAGAGCGTGAAGCAGGAAAAAAACCAAATTGCATCTCATGTTACTGTGATGCTGAAGAGGCCTCTTGGCTATTTGAGGCATTCTGCTCGTTATTAAATTGGAGGATGTTTTGTCAATACAGTTTGCTGATAACACAAAGGCAGTAGATGCTTGGTGGAAGGAACTATATTATGTTTTAAACAATTTACCTGATGCTGCTCTTGGGAGTACTGCAAATAATTAAATTTTTGCTGGTGAAAATGCATTTTTTTTTTAAATCCAGGTTAGGCAAGAAATTCAAGTCCTATAAGAAGAATTACCTACATCTCCTAGACTTTTCTGGAGCTATGTCAATTCATAACGATCTAGGGTTTTTTGGTTGCCGCCCCCCCCCAGCCTCCCCCCCCCTACACCGAAAGAGTTTTCAGATACAAAATTGCCTTTAACCCCAAATTATATTTTTGGGGTAGAGCTTATCTCTTCTGCCAAACTTTTCATCACATTGTTATAATGTTTTGTAAGGCTGCCAGATCCACACAGAGATGAAGATCAGACAACCTTCAGACAATTAAGCATTCTTTGAAATACCATTAAATAAATTAACTTAAATTGACTTTGAGATAACTATAGGATAGAGATCCACAAATTATTAGCGGGATAGTTTCAGGTATCAGACCCTTTCTAATTCTCCTGTTCACTCTTCATCAGAATGAAAGAAGTTAATAATTAGTTTAAGTGCCTTTATTAAAAAAAAAACAAAAAAGAGTCTTCCATGTTTTCTCTGGGATCCTGAAACACAGCTTCACACAGTATTAAAGCCAAAAGGATCACTGTTCTCATCTCTCATTCCTTTCCATCACCATCCTCAGGATTTACTTGCAATCTGCATAATCTTAAGAAGAAATGCCACTTAAAAACTTCTCATTTTTAAGTGCAAAACCATTTATACTTTTAAAAATTATCTTCCTTACTGCAAATTCCTAGTGTTTCACAGTATATCCAGAAGCAACAGAGCTCCTCATCAAAGTAGTAAAAAATTTAGATGCAAGTAATCTGTACTTGCAGATTAAAAATGCCTATTTTTAGCACCATACTCAGTTAAAAATGAAATGAAAAGCAGGTTGTGATAATCACTAATGTTTTTGGTGTTTAATGAACAAGGCAAGACATTCTCAGCTGTGATTTGGTAGGTAGCACCAAACATTGACCACTGTCTAATATTACCCATAACTGTTCAAAGCAGATTCTTACACTTTTGAGATCATTTGCTCCTGGACAGTGACTTGTGAACATGGAATGTCATTTTAAAATTAGAAATTCATTTGCCTTCTCTTTTGCTGACTCTATTCTGGTTCTCTGTGAACCAGGACCATTAAGTTTTGCCAGGACAGAAAGATCACTTACAAAGAAGTTGGGATGCGAGGAAAGTATTCATAGTCTCTTTTTCTTTCTCCCCAAACCAGCCTTCAAAGGTAGAAACAGTCAAAAACATCTTGCAGAGCAAACTCCCATGAAATAGGCTCCTGGCCTCATTATAGTGTTAAGAAGCACAAAAGGATGAAACGAATGTTTCTAGTCTCTGTAAGCTCTTGATTATCAACAGCATTGACCTACTAACTCACCATCAAGCAGGTCGATGATGACTAGGTGAAGATATAACAAAGTCAATCATCACCCCCAAACCTTCCGTCCTCCCCAGAATTGCTGGCAAAGATGTTTTCTAGATAAAAAGTATCAATCTCCTAACTAAACAATTGTTTTCGAAAATGTAAATAAGAAAAATTGAAATACTGTAGCTGTGAAATAGAGCAGAAACAACATTTGGGTTAAAGAAAACTAGATTTTGTTGGCACAATATATAGAGCACAGAACTAAGAGCTGATTAAGTAAATTAATCGCTTATGCAACCAAGTGAAACTTTAACTACGGAGCAATAAAAACACCTCATATAAAGGCAAAGGCATTTGGGATATTCACTAATTCAAAAGACTGTTAATCTTCAAACTTGATAGTTAGAATGAACCTCCCCTCTTTAAACCCTAGGGGTTAGATATAGCTCATATGAACTGCTGAAATGAGAAAATGCAAGGCATGTATTAAATATCCCAGAGGCAGTAGGACTTAGTCCTCTAACAGGCATTCAGAGTAGCTCTTTATACCTGAATGCTCCAGTGAACGCTTTGTGGGTGCTGTACTAGATGGTACTTTTACCACGACAACAACAACTATATATCATCCCTCCTTTTCTCTTCCTAGGTAGACTCTAATTTTCTGCACTCAGTACGGATTAATCTGTAAACCTCTTTCTAAACTGGTTTTTATTTTCTTCAGGAAGCAAAACAAGGAAGTACGAAGAGCGTTCGCTTTTTGTACATTCCAAAGAGAAAAGTTTAAAACAAACAAAAAAAAATTCAAGTTTATACAGAAACTGAAAAAAACAATGAGTTGTGCAGCAGGTTAGAAAAAAAAACCACAAATACAGGGAAAAATGATATCTAAGTTGAACAGAATGTTTAGTTATGAAAAAAAAAGAGAGAAGCAATATTGTCACACTGAGCTTTCACTGTATCTAATGTGGATTTCTACAGGGTAACTAAACGATGCTTCTTTTACAGTCAGAGAGCAAGAGAAATTTAGAGGATGCAAATGATGAAAACAATTTTGGATTTTCTCACTATCAGACAAATTATATCCATTATTCATATACGCCTTTGATTCCCTTTTCTCCCAATTGACTTAAAGGGAGCTTAGATGAATAGCTCTAAATCAGATGTCTTCATTGCAGAGAACAACTCTGTTCCTTAGGCTTCATGGGAGCTTGCCTTTCCCATCCAGCAATTAAATTCAGTCGCAAAGAGCAAACTCACTTAGTTATGGATCTTTTATTTGATTTCTATAGGACTTTGACACCTATGGATCTTAGAGCAACCACACTTCAAGACCACTAACTTTATCAGCTCCCAGATCTGTTCAGGGCCCTGCACATATAGAAACAAAGACAGTACTATTCAACTGGAAAAAAGAGGTAAGAAGGAAGAAAAACACCAACAAAAAAAACAACCAAAAACCCACACACCACCTTTATATCAGGTGTTACCTACTGCTCATCTGGACTAAATAGAAGCCTTACAGCTACTTTTAAGGGTAGATTAAAGGATGTATCTAGAGTGCATTAATGACCAGAGGTCCCTGTTTATAACATGCAGATACAGAAATTCCTTAAATATACAAGTTCTGATGCATTAATCCTCCTGAATTCGGAAATAAATTTAACACATGTAAGCTCATGGATATTTATTGCTATAATTTTTTAAACCAGTAAAGTAAGTTAGCTCTTAATGCAACAAATTCTCACAGCTATTTTAGCAGCAGCCAAATCTGAGATAACCTTTAAAGATCATCTAAATCCAACCCCCCCTGCCATGGGCAAGGACATCTTTCACTAAACCGGGTAGCTCAAAGCACCAACCTCACTTCGAACACTACAAATGACAAGGCATCCACACCCTTAACTCTTTCTCCCCCCGCTCCTCCACATTTGTGACAGAGTAGCCCTGTCCGATGCATTGAGCTTCTTTCTTTCTTCTAAAAATGATGCCCAGAGTACAGAACTACCCTTCAAAACAGGAGAGCAAAAGATGCAGTTGACTTAGTGTACTTCACATAAACTTTATATGCACGACTCCTCCTCCTGTTTATTTTCTCAAGAGGAAGGTTTGTGGTTTAAAATACCAAAAGCTCTTTTCAACAATTTTGATTTATGTAGCCTTAATTTTGTCAATAAAAATATAGTCCTATATGAATTCTTACATTGGTCATTTAAACTTCCTGGAAGTAGATCAAGGTCTTCCTTTTAATGAGTGATTTGGTGACAGACTGCCCTTTTTATGGAGACTTCAAGAGATGGGAAAGCTGCTTCTTCACTGGATGGGGCAGGAGGATCCTACAACCCATCCCACAGAGTGTCAGGGAAAACCTTTTCTGCTGCCCACTTGCAGCTCAAGTGGCCAGGAATGACATTCCAGAAAATCTTTGAATGTCATCTGCCCATCCCAATAGGATTCACAAACAGCCAACTATTTCTCCCCAACATCACTTCAAAAACACATCCCATTGTCCTCAGCAACTCAAATACCCAGTGTGAGATTTTGGATGGGGAATTCCAAACCACCCCCACAATCAACACCCTGATTCTTAAATCTTGATGCTTTGGTAAGTTACGGAGACTGAGAGTTTCCCATTGCACCCTTGGCAACATAAGAGCAAAAAAACCCAGGATACTAAACCAACATACTTTGATGTAATTTTTAAAGCACCCTGAATCTTTCATACGCCACTGAATGAGTTTCTTCCTGAAACATCACTACTTTCTACCATAAAGCACCCATTTTTTGTAGAGTGTTCTTTGCCACCTAGAAAGAAGAGTGTTTTGTTATTTCACTTATTTAATGTTTTTTAACTCAACACAGATTTCCCAAATAAGCCTGATAGGAATACTTGCATGTTATATTATGAATTTACAGAAACTAAAAAGGGCCCTGTGGAAAACAGGTGGCCCCAATTTTACTCATCACTCTGGGACACAACTAAAACTCAAGAGAAAAACAAAAAAAAATTAAGAGAAGCAGATAAAAATTCTTCCAAGATTATTTTCTTTGCTAGCATAAAATCTAAAGCAATGATGATACATACACAACCACAATTCTTTCCTCATTTTCTTTGTACAGACTGGCAGATTACATATTTTTTTCCATTTTTTTAACCTATAGAATATGCTATACATTATGCAAGTGTTTTACATTATAAAAAAATTACCACACATATTGGATTCTGTTTTATAGCATCAGGACTGTTTAGTCTGTACAACTAATAGTTCTCTAATATTTCTCTCTCACTTAATAAAAAACTTAATCCTGAAGATTTCCTTTTATTTTTAATTGGAACATTTCATACTCATATGAGACATCAGAGCAATAGTTATCCACAAAGTTTCGCTTCATTACATTGTTCATAATATCAATTTTCTAGTTGTTTTACATTCACAAGCATTTAAGAATTTTTCTCCAACAAATCTGCACTGTTTCTATTAATCTCCACTGGAAAGCTTCCTTACCACACCAAAGCTGACAATAAAAACAGAAGTATGAGATTAAAAAATTCAAATAGGCTCCAGCTAATGGAGGCTAAATCCAAGAACAAAATCCATGGCTCAGTTTTTGGAATCTATGTGAATGTAGTTTACTTTTTTTTTTCCTCACAGCTTTCGATTGCTGAGAATTTTGCTTCCCACTGTTTCTGACAATGGAGGCTTAGAGAGCAGAAATGGTTTCAAGGGGTGGTGCACATTTAACTACTACTTCCCAGCCATAAAAGCACACACTGGCTTTTCTCTTCATTTGGACAAAAAGACAAGGAGGCTAATTGAAAACTCTTATCTTGGACCATTTTGACTGCTTTATCTCAGTAACGTACAAAACAGAGTTTAAAGCAGGAATCACTTCATAAAATTCTGGTCTCTGAATGCAGTTATATTTAATGAAAATTTCTTGATCTGGCCTTCAATATCTATTACTCCAGTTAAAAATGGACCTTTTAATTTGGCATACAATGAATCTGAAACTGCAGTTTTATTTTAAAAACAGAGCTTTAGTGTAACTTCATTCAGAACCATGCAGTTATTATTGCCTTCCTTTAAACTCTTCTCATAACACTTCAGAAACTCTTTGCTTTTGGGTGCAGTGACTCATTTTTCTTGCACAAAGATTTCAAATTCATTATGAATAACCTATGATTTAGAAGATTTTATTTCTGAAATGAAACCCATACATTATTCTATTTGATTTTATTTTTCATGGTGATAGTTTAATACTTTCGTATGTCATTTTTCCCCCCTAGTGTTCATACAAATCCAATTCTATCTTGCAAGGATGTGAGATTTTTTGTGTGTGTGTGGTTTTTCTGGTTTTTGTGGGATTTTTTTTTTGTTTTGTTTTGGGTTGTGGGTGTGTTTTTGTGTTTGTTTGGGTGGGGTTTTTTGTTGTTGTTTGATTTTGTTTTGTTTTTTTAATGTGGTTGGACTCTATGATCTCAAAGGTCCCTTCCAACAACTAAGATTCTGTGATTCTGTGAGATGTATCCATTTAGGATTCAATCTAGTAGCGCAGGTCAAGCTCACTAATAAATTCAACAGCAAGCAAAACTAGTGGAAGATTCTCCTTCCCTTGCCAGCATTATCTATTTTCAAAGATATGTGTGTATGGGAAGCAAAAAAAGGACTAACTGAAGGTCTGTTTAAAATATTCCTGACAAAAAAGTGAGCAAAAATTTTTAAGTGATTTCACTTCCATTTTCAAAACTATATTGGATTTGTTGTGAGCAGATTTTTAACTCCACATAAGAAAATTAAATGTTTTGTTCAAAGCATTGCTGTGTTTATTCTTGCTGGATTTTATGGGGGGTTTTTTTGTTGTTGTTCTGGGTGATCCCTTGGCACACTCGGGTAATCCTACTGGAATCAATGGAATAAGACCTTGTGGAACATCAGTGCAACACGACGTTTACTGAAACATTAGACTCCTACTGACAGACCTCTCCGTGCTCAGGGCAATGACCCTGATGCTTGTTCCAATCTTTGCTGAACTAAGGCCTGAACTCTGCTTGTGACTACTCGTATAGAGCTGTATAGAGCACTGAATACCTATTCCTCTTGGACCCTGTGGATGCCATGAAGCAAATACCACATGAGAATTTCACAACTGTTAATAAAGTGTGATTGAAGCCTCCTTGCACATTGTTAAAACTTTCCTACTATGTCTTGATGGATGATCAGAAACAAAGTTGGCTTGTATAAATATATAGAGTACTGCTCAAAGGTTGTATTTGACAATAAAAGTAAATTAATCAAGGGACTATATGTCATTTAAAACTTAATGCCAGAGAACTAAAGACCCTTTATGACAGGAAATTCTTAAGGAAACGCAGGAACACACATATTGCACATTTCCGTGAGAATTATAGAAGTTTTTTAAATAAAAGACCTAAGGTGTATGAGATCATAGCTGAAAACAATCACCCAATGCCAAGATATTTTTAGGGTAATAGCAAATTTATGACTGAAAAAGACCACATTAATATAGCTTTTTATCTTGTAAACAGGACTTCATTCCTATGCCACATAGCAGGGCAGAGAGAGAGTTTCCTGCATTTTTACACAGATGTACTGCTTTTATTCTTGTGTTTACAGGTATGCATACAAAGCAATAAAGAGAATTAACGTCCAGTGTTCAAAGTGTGAATCTGGGCACTGGGAACTACAGTTTCCTTTTTGGGAAGTCACAAAGAATGACTCAACTCCCAACACAAAAAGCTACTCCCTCCCCTCAGCACTCATGGGGTCAAGCTATATTACCTCCTTTTTCTAATCCCTACTTCATTAATACCCTTCCGCTTATGTGTACACTGTCATTCCTTGAGTTTTGGACTTCTTTCATTTTGTTCTCCTATCCTCTCATATATTAATGCCCTTCTCAGCTTTCCTTCCGTATCATTCCTCTCTAGGCTGCACCTTGGTCCTCAGTGCACCATCCCAGCTCTCTAGTTGATGCACAAGGAACGCCTTCCTCACCTCGGGCATCACTAAACTCTAGGACAAAATTCTTTGATACTGAATATATTAGTCTGAGCTACTTTTACTATCAAGTTCTCCCAGACATTCTTAATGATAAATAAAAATAAAGATAAATCCTGAACCCTGACAATTTTTTCAAGAATGACAGCAGTATGTTAAAGGTCTGGGGATCTTCTCTCCTTCTTTCAATTCTTGTTTGTCTCCAAGAATGAATTCTCTTGAACAACGATACCTTATGTATACCTACAGCCTATAATGCTTTGAGTGACTCTGGAAGATACGCCGTTTTGATACTGCATATCACAATTGCTGGGCTTATAGAGAAGTTCAGGTGTAGCTTGTTTCCTGTACTACATTTATTTTGAAAGTTTGCTGTTAAAAATCAGATGTATAGCTTGACTCCTCTCACAGACTACTTTTTTGAAGAAAAAGAATTCCTAAGAAAATCTAAAGTTCAAGCAAACACTAAGACAGAAGAAGTTGCTGCAAAAACCTGAAACTACACTCATACATTGAGCTTTCCATTCCCAAAGACTTTTACATAAAATGGTATTAAGGCATCAAATAATTGTGAAAATAAATTTCAGTTTACCGGAAGTGGATTTAGTACTAGAATATATTTTTGAGAATTTTTTTTTCTCTGCAACTGTTTTGCAAAGCAACCATCTATATCACCTTAAGTATCTACTGAAAGAAATTTATTCTCTATTTTTGATTTTCCATAAATCTCTCTCAACCTTTTCAAATCTAGAGGCATGCTTACCTATGTTTTAAGATCAAGAATACTTCAACAGCTTCCTTGTTGAATGATATAATCCACAGCATCAATTATTTCCCTTTCTTCCATGTCTTCTGTGTAAATTCAAGGCAAACTAACGGTCCAACCTCCGTCACTTTGTTGAACAACTAATCCTGTTGGACTGATAGGATTATACTACACTCTTTGTGCTACACTATAGTTCATTGCAGCTCTCTGCACAGCCTCCAAAGCTGCAATAGAAATACAGCAAACAGAGCTTCCATGAGGTGCCTGCAGCTCCTATTTCCCACTCCCAATAACTTCTGCCATATCTGTATTTCACATGCAGTTTTCTTCCTCTCCCGTCCCCCCCCCCCAAATTGAGCCCCTGGTTCCCAGTAACGGAGTGGATTTTCATCCATTCAGACCAGCTTCTCCACAATGGTTTCTGGGCCCTAGAACTACTGGTTTATATTGTCTGTATTAACTTGCATTTAGCACCCGTGAGTTCATACAGCTGGAGAGACCAAATCCTTCTGAGTTTGCTTACACTGTTACTATTTCCCTCCATTTAAAAAGTATTATCCAACTAATTGAGGGAAAAAATAAAGAGGTTAATTTAGATACTGAATAAACATGGTTACCTCCTATACATAGACAAAAAAAGCAGAGAAAAATAGGTGACCATTTTGGTCTCTAACAGAAGAAAGAACTCAGAACAAAGAGGTCCCAAATTTTATAAAGTCATAGCTGCTCTTTCCAGATGAGCAAAACATGGTCTATTCACAAAGTTGTGTACTGCACTGTACAGATAAGTTATTATTTTGCCAGCGCCTAAAAGAACAGTTAAAGGACTTAACTAAGATTTGGTAAGTATGGTTACAACTGTAACAAAACAAAAAACTAAGCTGCTACTGCTGTTATAGACTAATGATGCTAAAATCTACGCTCCAAATTAGCAGAATTATAAAAAAACAAAGACAACAAACTAAAAAAGGAGAATGGCATTTTATCCATACACATTTATAGAAATTAGTGGTTATCCCAGTAACCTTGAGCTATGCTCCAGGCAATCTCCTAGGCAATAGATAACAAAAATCGCTTTGGAATTCTTACTGATACAAAAGATGTTCCTAGAAGAGAGTCTTTTGATTTGAGAAGTTAGCAGCGTTTGATAGAACAGCCGTGAATCTCATTCTGTAGGAAGCATCTGCTCTGCTTATGGACCCACATATATCTTTATTTAATGAGTCAATGAGGAACTGCAGGATAAAGTTTCTAGCACACTAGCAGTGGGACAGGTAGCTATGCTTTATATTTTTTTAATTCTATTTTTTTTAAAACTCCATTGTTTTTGTCTTATATAGTTATTGGCTTATATATGACTAGACTTTACGTGTGACTATGTAATCTTGGGCATTAGGAATCCCAAGTCACAACTATTCTTCTATTAGGGATGATTAAAAGAAACTAGCACATCCTAAAACTAGTTCTCTCTTTAATTTCAGGCAGTGCTTATAACCAGGTTCTCAGAGTCACTCTGTTCTCTCTTCTTTCATATCCAGGAGAAATTCTTCCTGTTTCACTCCAACTTGCTATTATATTTTTAGAACTGGAATGAATTTTGTTTCTGTGAACTAATTAAAAAGTTTGGGTGCAGGTGAATACATGTTATTTATCCTTTACTTTCAGTCCTTCAAGCATTATTCACTCATTTTTATGTCATATGAGGACTGTATGCACAGCATTATGCAGTGTTCCTAAAATATTAAGATTAGGAATGCATAACAAATACATATTTACCCATTACATCGGTAAAGGTTTAGCCTAAAGAAGAAAGGAGAAGTTTGTGTGTCAGGAAGAAGAGAAAGGCACAGGGCAAATATATTCCAAAGAAACCCAAATGTCCTGACTTCCATGCCAGCATGAAATTATTCCTGAAACCTTATAAAGCCAAGTCAGTAGTGACATCCTGATACACTGCACAATGTATATTTATAATTTAATACTTAAATCACTAACTCAAAATAGTAGCAGAGACAGAACAGAAAACCATAAGAATAGAAAACAGATGAAATTGTCATGTATGGTTTTTTCCAATGTTTTTTTCCACAGATCTTTACCCCGTGCTACTTGGAGAACAGCGATGGCAATTCCCCACCGAGACAATACAATAGCAGCCAAAGCTTCACCTAATAATATTACAACAGACTGTTTGTATTCCAAGTATTAAGGGGATATCTTCTACCAAAATGCTCCAATGGCGTGCCTTGGCATTTATCATACATATAAATACCATGCTTATATACCAATTGAAAGATTTAACATAGCTAAATCACTAGCTGCTGAGAACAGCCAGTGGTTTAGCATAATAGAAAAAGAAGTAGTTGAGCTTATTTATATCACTTATTTAGAAAGGTGGGTCAGATTAAATGTTATAAATAAGCACAGGATTTGATTTGTCCCGTTGACCAGCTTGCTTAAGATAATAATGACCAATTCACTCCGAAATGCTGTAGCAAATACAATTGATTTCTGCAATGTGAGAAAAGGAAACAGCATGATAAAGGGGAGTGTCTATCAGGGAAAATCTAGTATATTGGGCATCGGGGCCAGACTGTGTTGGTTTAGCATGATTTACATACCATGTAAGACAAACAAACCACCTCAGCACAACTTGAAGGTAATGCTTTTCTCAATGGTATAACCTGGAGCAGAACCTACTAGTAAGGTTTTTTTCCTTATTCCAACATTTTTTTAAACCATCAGCTAACCCCCTTTTGTAGGCATCCAATGACATTACGTCCTGGCTGGTGTGGTGTTTATTTTTTAGCTAGATAGTCGTGCACACTATAACATGCAGCTACACTGCTGCATTTAAGAGGTCATTGGTTTAGCATCAAAAAGGTCACAAAAAGCAACCACATTGACTGTGATCCTCCTCAGAGTCCCTAAGCACTCGACTGATGTGACTTGGGAGGTAAAGGGAAAGTGACTGGAAGGTTTTACTCAGTAAGGGTTTCCAAGCAACCTTGCACAGTTGAGCAGCCTCAAGCAATGGGAACAATGGCTATCTTTGGCAAGGATCCATTAAAGGAAAGCCTGCAGCAACACCATTGTATTCCCACCACCAGTGGCTATAAATACAGGCTACGTTAAATAGGATAAGAAATAAAAGAAAAACAAACCTGTGTAGACTTAAGTAATTCTTGGCATTGTTTTTACTCCCAAATAAAGTAAAAGGATTAAAAACCTTTGCTTCAAACACAAAACTTTGTACTGTAATATTTCTAATATATTTGGAGTTTTGGTCTAAGCACAGTCCTGTCGTACAGCAAAGATAACTAGGTGTCGCAAAATTGCCAGTCTGTCTCACAACACATTACCAATCCAACCCCTTAAAGCTATAATTTATATTCTTGCTGGGACATTTTGAGGTAGGTCAGGGTTGTCTTTTTCACATTCTTATCTCACGCTTACAGAGGTTTTCTCAAAATCAAAGAAATCCAGCCCACACATCTGAGTGAATCGGTGGTGCTTCTGAAGAGATGCAACTTGGATGCCAGACAGATATTCAGTGGTTTTAGGCTGCAAATTGGAAGATAGGTAGAAGACTAAAGAATACAGTGGAATGATGTTTCATTATTACTATTTCTTACAGCCATGGTTTTAATTAAACTGCTAAAAAGCATTTCCTTTTTAAATGCTGCATTCAAATTATTTGTCATGTGAGGCAACCTAATATGAAATCCTACGATTTTCTACCATTAGCATTTATGATCAATTTGCATAAGCCTTAAAGCTTGTCTCTTTCTTTTTAAAAAAGAAGCCTGATGTTTTAATTGAAATCTTTGTAAAGGAAATTGACTATGTAGAGAAATAATTTAGAAGATTTCATTAAATAACTTAATCCAACCTGACTTCCTTTGAACTCTCACAGCTTCTATGCAACTGGTTTTCTTTTCAGCAAATACCCAACCATAATTAGGGACTTCTTGACCTTTCAGAAACATCAAATGTTATAATACAAAACAAATAACTGAAATTTTGAAATACATTTGGTGCTACCATTGGGTTTGTATTTGGCTCTAAACAGTATAGTTTATTTCTTAAATCAATGGAATTACATTTGCAAGAATAAATCATTGAGTGTATATCCTGTTTTCAGAAAGTATTTTTGTGATGCACCTTCCCAGGGTGCTAAAACATCTTGTAAGAAAAAAGTTGAGAATGGCAGAGATTGTAAAACTAAAAATATCACAGGTTGTCCTTTGAAAATAAAATCCTGAACTGTCTGTCATGCTCTGATAGACTTAGGAAAAAAAACAAAAACATAAAGGAAGAAATTACTCAGTTGCTGTGCAGTAAAAATTATCTACAGATAAGTGAGGTCAATTTAGAAGCTGCAGTTGAAGCATTGTTCTTGGACCAGGAGAGGTGTTAAACAGTACAATTTAACATTCATTCAGCCAAAGCAAATAAATTAAGACATGTAATGCTGAATAATTACACCTGTTGCTTGAAAGTTCAATATAATTCTTTTAAATTTCAGGAGAGGGGGTGGAAATCAGTTTAACCCCTATTTTCTCAATCAAATCAAAATAATAATTTATCAAATACTTGTCTTAGATCTTCAGAATCATAGTGAGCAATAAAAAGCATAATTTCTTATGAGTTTGCCATTATGCAAACAAGTTGTCCTTGCATAACAAATGTAAAACTGTGATATTTTTTTTTGCATTATTCCAAATAAAGATAGAATTTATCCTTCTTTATCTTTCTATTATCCTATTACAGCAGATGGGGATGATGCATAATCAGATTTAAGAGTCTCATTCAGATCAATTTCTGTATATTTCCTACCGCCATTTAACCATTTAGATTGTTTGCAAACCTTCTTTAATATACAGAAAAGACATTTGCATCAAGCTGTGCTCATTCAGGCACACACAGTAAAGCTTTACGCAAACTGAAGTTATAGTAAAGTGAGTTGTTAAATTATTATACTTGAAAACTTAACTTGCATAAGGTTGTGAACACATTGAATCTTTAGTCTGAACTTAGGATATGGGGTTTTTTCTAGCGTCTTTCATCAGCATAAATAGTTATTACACAGTTGGAATTTTTTTCCTCTCTCTTTGAGCTCTTAGCCATCTAATCAGCCCAGAACCCAGATTAGGACTGTCATGTTGCGTCAGGAGTTTGCAGTGAGTGCTCACCAGAGTGCCTTTAATCCTCCAAGGTTTACTCAAATGTCACAACCATCTGGAGGAAAAGGAGACTCCTTGCTGGGTTCCACTGACCACAAATTATTTGTAAGAATAAGAACACCAACAATAACAAAAAAAAAGGCAACAGAAAGCAAACCCAACGCTAAGTATTTTCTCTACCTCCTCCTCCAACACACCAAAGCAACCCCACAAAACCACTTTTGGTATCTTGAACAACTTCACAACTTCACTAGAAGTACTTAAATTTATTAGAAGGTCATGTGTAAGGTAATTTTTATTATCACAGGCTCATAAGAGAGGATAAAGGCAATATGAGAATACATCAATGAAAACTCATTCTAAGTGTTTGTAATTATTTTTACAATATATAAACATCATTTGGACTAGAGAGCCTTTATATTATGTTCTTTGTCAGACATTCTAAAGATATATTGGATGTTTGGAAAAAATTATAGATTCTTTATTCCAGACTTTTTATTCCTTTATAACTCAAAGATACTCATAAAATCACTGTGACAAACTTAAAATGACATAAAATACATGTTAAGTAACAGAGAGCCCATATTGTCTTAATCAAATTACAATAATATAATGGCAGCTTTACCACATCTTTTATTAGAAAGTAGAAATCTGGCAAAGAATAAAAATATATGGCACTGTAGCTTTGCTCATAGCTTTTACTTCAGAGGCGGGGGGTGGGGAGGGGTGGGGGTGTACACCCAATGAAAGCTCTATTAAAAAGAAATCTGGTCCTACTTTTCCTTTCTCTTCTAGGAGATACATTCCTAATCCTCCTCTCCAAGGAAAGTCACTTCCTTATCTGGCATGGACAAGACAGGGAAGCCAGCTGCATCCCATTCTTTAAATAACTGCATCTGTACTTACTTGCTCTGCACCACTTCGAATTGCTTACCTGTGTTTAGTGTTAATTTTTTAAAAAATCATGAAAAATAAGGAAAGAAATAGGTATTTTAAGCACTTTTGCTCCAGTTTAGCTATACTTGTTAAAATGTCTGGCATTCCTGTCATTACTTCCTGCTTCTCTGCACAATATTTCATGGTTTAAAAGTTAAAGGAGTGTGAAAACACATCACAGAAGTGGCGAGCTTCCCATGGCCATCAACAGAACTGGAAAAGCTTTTTTCCAGTTAACAAGTCATTGTCAGAATTTTATCTTTCAGTCTAATAAGATACCTAAAAAAACCAACCATGAATACCAAACCCAACAAACATTTTCAGAAATAAATCCTTTACTGCTTACAAAGTGTATGTCAACAGCATCTTTGACCATTAATTTTCTGTAAACTCACTTCCATGATTGCTCATGTAGATGCTGTGTTATTGTTTCAGCTCCAGAAGGGACCCACTAAACATTAGGGTTGATTACTCAAGGTGTGACTGATTTCCTTGTAATTGCAATGGAGTGCCCTTGTTTCCTATTAATGTATCTATTTAGGAAAAAGATTCAGCCAAACTGTATACATATTTGCAATATATTCACTTAGTCATCAAAGCTTTTATCCTCTTAAGTGGAATCCTTGATCTCCAGTATTTACATTCATGAGCTTGTAAGTACCGCAGTGAAAGCTAGAGGAGAAATAACTCATTTCAGAAATAACGACAGCAAAGTCTTACCAGTTCTGTACCTGCTTTTGTTTCACAAGCTGTGAAATTAGGCACTACTTGAAATTAATTTCTGATACTTCATGATGAACAGTGCTGTGTAGGGCAGAAGGCACTATTTTATTTTTTCACAGATAAATGACACATTCAGTTTTCACTATAAAAGAAAACATGGCATTTTCATTCTTGTCCATACTATAATATTTTATTTACTCATAAGGAAGAACCACCTTCAGAACTGAATTTGAATTAATCATTAAAGCCAAAAAATGTTTTGTTGTAAGAGCTACAAAAATGTCAGCTGAATTCAAAACACAAGAAAAACCAGGCTAATGTTTTCAGTGCTTTTCTTTGAACTGAAAATGGGAATACATCAATTCTAACCTCAGATCCTTCAAAATAAATAAAATAGAGGTTTACTTTGAATCTTAAATTCTATCTTACAAAAGTCAGTTTTATTTATACTCCTCATTCCAGAAGTGAAGTCTTCACTCCCCTGTCTTATGTCCACCTACCACACATTAGGCAGCCAACTCAGCCTGAGGAGTCAGACATATGCACAAAATGTATGTTCTGCTAATGGTCTAGAAAAGAAAAAAACAGTGTGTTGTGATGACTCTTGTGCTACTGTGCTTCTTGCACCTGCATGTGACAAGGGTTGGCAGAGGGTACGTGAGCCTGGTCAGAAGTCAGTGTCAAGTAAAGAGAACTGATCGATATTTGCTCATCTCTGTTTTTCAACAAATTTACTTTCTAAAATTGAATAAGTACTGTGACAAGATACCGTAATGCTCAGAATTCAAAAAAAGATATTAGATATTATCAGCAAGCTTTTAAACAGTGTTAAACCACAAAAATGGTCTAACCATGTAATTAATGGGAATAATTTATTTTAAGAATAATAAATTTTCTTCTTCTAATTTGGCACATTTGTGTAGCCATAATTTTTAGACAACAGCTACAACTCATTCTACATGCTAACAAAAATCATACAACATCTTTAAACTTTTGCCTAGCAAAATTGTTACTATCTGTAGAAAAAAGGAAAAAACATCACCAGAGAAGAAATATGTATAAAATATACTTCAATTCACTGAAAAAGTGAAAAGAATATGAAAAAGAAAAAGCCTTTCCACTACATTCTGAGTAGGAACTGGACAAGTTCAGCAGAGCAAGATCAAAATGAGCTACAGCAATGTATTTTTCAGATCTGTGAACTGACACTAAGTACCAATCGCTATGACACACTGGTTCAATCAAGCACCTGAAGCTGGAAGGAAATTGATAGAGACCAAGCAAACAAAAATCTCACACAGATATCGTTCCTATATCCCTCTGTTGTGACAGCAGCAAATGGGAAACCGTTCAACAAATAAGAGCAGATGTTATGTCCCTTTGATTTTGTACAAAATTTAAAAGATACAAGTAATACAAAAGCCCAACATACTATGTCTGTCATTTTCAAAAAGGTAGCAATGAAGAAGGTTCAGAAATTTCTCCAGTGCATATATCAATATACAAAGTTCATTATCTTTTCTCCAAAACCCACTGATAGCAATATCACAAATGGGTAATTAGGAAACAAAGACCATATCTTATACCATGTCCAAGTATTGATGCTGCGACATCAACTTAGATGCTTGGCACAAGGGTCACATTCAAGGATAAGGTTGTGTTTGCACTCATTAAAAAGCAAACTACAAGCAAAAAATATAACCATGTAACCTTCTCTATCAAGGCCAGGCTGGATGGGGCCTTGAGCAACCCACTCTAGTGGGAGGTGTCCCTGCCCATGGTAGGGGGGTTGGAACTTGATGATCTTTTAGGTCCCTTCCAACCCGAACCATTCTATGATAACAGTTATTTTTCACAGAACAGATGCCATTGTGTTCTACCTCAAAGTAAGCTTAAAATTTCAAGACAGAGAAATGAGACAGATGAAACACAATCTGACCTTGTCTGTAGAAGTCAGAAAGCAACACTGCCCGGGAGCTACTAATACAACCCAGTAAGACTAAAAGAGTATACTTTTCAACAGCCTCCATAGGAAAATAACCAGTGATAATAAATGAAGTGATAGGATGCTTTAGAGGACGGAGCAGCACATTTCATGTTTAGGGCCTACACTAATGAAGGTTCTTTATGAATGTAACAGATAGAAAGAACACGCATTCCCCAAACACGGACCAACAGCAGTTGAGAGCATAACTGCTCAAACCTCCACCACCTGAATAGAGAAAGACAAAGGAGTGAAGAAATTTAGAGAAAAAGTCATGTACTGGCTCCACAAGAAGCACTTCCTGGGTACAGGTAATCTTAATTATTATATACAATTTAGGAAGCTTTATAGTATTTCCTTGAACAGTTGACTAGGAGGCACATACTGTTCCTACACTACTTTATGCTAATATAATTTGACATTTGAAATCTATTGCAGGCACTGACTTTCCCTGCATATTCTGGGAAAACCAACCTGTTTCTGCTGTAAAAATCTTTGAATTTCCCAAATTCAATGGTTGCTTTGAATGACATAATTTCTGAAGAATAAACTGTAGTGTATGATACAATGAAGTTACTACTGCTTCATACATGGAAAGCAGATGATAAAAGGACAAAACAGTGCACACACATCTTAATATTTAAGATAATTAATGCATAATATTGAACTATATTTTTAAAAAATACATGCTGTGGGTTTTGTAAAAGAAGTAATCCCAGATGTTTATCTTTTGATAATGCGCATCCAATATAAATGAAGATGAGTCTTAAATGTAGTATTTTCGTATGAATGGTATAATTAGAATTTTTTATAAATCTCTTGAAAAGACACAGATAATTAATCAGATTCATATCATCAATCAGGTTCAGATCATTACAGCATGAATATTTTTAAGTCTGTTTAGTCACCAAAATCATCATACAATCTATCTGCTTCTTCAGGTGTACAATAAAACAATCATGTTATCCCCAGTAATATGCAGTGCTCTCTTCCAGCTGTCTAACCTTATATAAATAGAAGGCATTTTAAATAAAAAACCCAAGCACAAAACAATATATCAGTATGAAGATATTTTTACAGATGTCTATTAAAAGACAGTAAAGATGTAAAAATTAAAGGTGAATAAGCATAAGCATATCTATGACTTATATGAATGCAGAAATAAAACAAATACAATGGGTAAATATCCCAACACACCAAGTACAATGTACTATAAGCAACTCCTCAAAGAAAACAAATGAGGATTTGCTGTTTCTCTGATAAAATGACAAGATATTGACTCATCTCTCAGCAAGTTCCATATTTCCATCTCAATTATATACATAATAAATATGTAGAATATGTAAAACCTATACAGGGATTCTTTTTAAAAAAGAAGCATTAAAATGTTTACAAAAGGGGTTGATTTATATAAAAAATATTAGGCAAGAACACCAAGCAAAGAGATTCAAAGCTCCTTGGCTCAGCCACTGGAGAGATGTCACTTGGTGGCACTACAGAGGAAAACCACATTCCTTCACAACCTTCTCCCAGAAAGTGTCCTTTGCACTCCACTAACTCCGAGCTTGTGTTGTCATCAGCTCTACATATTTAAACTGAATTACAGAAGCGTAAAATAAGTCCTTATATACATTTTCTTCATTTACACACCATTTTATTGTAATTTAATTCACATTATTTATATGTGCATTTTTGATTTATCAAAGCTTTTAAACGTGGGGAAGGAAAACCTTATGGTCCAGGAAAGACCTGCAAAATTGTTATCCAATAAACAATTCCAGGTGATGTTTATCCATCACCATTTTTCCAGATCATCTTATCATCTTTAGCCAGACTACTTTTGATGCACAATAGCACTCAAACACAAGAAAGGGTGCTTCATCTCATGATTTTTGAGCCTGTGATAACTTTGTGAATTAAGGGTTATATATATATAAAGCCCTTTTCTTCTAAATGCAATTTGGCTCACTGAATTCACATCTCAGTGTGAAAAGCTTTTGTAACCTAGAGTGCATTCCATCTTTATATAAATTTCTTCTATTTTCTAGTAAAATACTCAGAACTTTCACAGAATAGAAAAACACTCTTCAATGAAAATATCCTTCCTTACAGACTACAATAAGGAAAACACAAAAAACATTCAGAGAAAATTATTTTAACTTCATGAGAAGAAAGGAGCCTTTTTCCTTTAGGTATGTTGAACAAGACGTAAATCCTGATTCTTTTAAATTACTCCTAGTGACTTTTAAATCGCTGGGTTTGTGCTTTTTCTTGATCTTAAGCATTACTTTATTGAAACAACAATAGGAGTAAGTAATGGATTCACTGATGTTACCTCCTTCTGGAATCACTTCACAGGTGCTAAATTCCTTCTGCAGTTTGATTTCAGGAAACAGAGACCGACAGCACAGAGTGAACTGGCCAAAAGACACATTATGTTGGGCTAAAATTAAGACAACCCAGATGGGTAAACACTATCAACACAAAAGACTACAACAGGTACTCATAAATCACGCAACAGAAACCAAGCATTGGTTGGAAAAGGGGAAGGGAACTGAATAATGACACAGTTGGTTTTGATTAAAATGGAAAAAAGCCTGAAGATTCTGGGTGTTCCAACATACAGGCATAATTTCAGAAATCTATGTGACACCAGTTACTACAAACCATAACAGTTGCCCAGAGAGTATCAGCTTCCATTAGGAACTTCAATTTTATTTTTAGAATATTACAATACAAAGAGGGCCCCAATTTTTTGCAACAACAATCAACAAACCTTTATTTAATAGCAGCATGGCAGAATCAAACAATGTGCCTTCCCTAAATATAATTACTAACCCTGTCAAGTGAGTACAATCAGTAATGTTCTGCTAGATTAAACTTTCAGCTGGATGAAAACAGCTCATTTTATCCACTTGCTATTCTACTGAAGTTAATTCCTGTCTAAATAAAGAATGACAAATACTGAGATCGCTTCTTATTTTCCAAACTCATGCAAAGAAGTTATATTAAAACTAGAAAGAAATCCAAACAAGGGAAGGCAATAATTGGACAAAAGTTCACAATGTTAAATCTGAAGGTCTATAATAAATTTTAACTGGTAATATATTGAGGGGCAGGGGTGAGTTAAAGACTTGGAAGTAGGAAAAAAGATGCAATATCATATAACCATAGAGACATTTATTAGCCCTATTTTAAGTGTGTTACTAAATAAACAAACTATAAATATGGTATTAAAATTAATTTAAATATAATGCTATTTGTAAGTAGATGGTAAAAAAGCTTGAGATGTATGTGTTCTTATCCATTATTTTTATCTATATAAATATTTATCTATAGGGATTTGTATTATTTATTCCTGGCAAATTAGACTGATAGTATGTACCTACTTCATGTCTGTCTTCTCTACAGGAGATAGTATCAAAGTACAGTGGTTCCAAGCCCAGTCATGCTAAAACCTCCTGCATGAGTAAAAATGGCTGACAAGAGAAAACCTTCACTGAATGCATTTTTTGAAATGTTCTATGAAATTTGAAGTCCACCTATGTAAAAAGTCAAAACAGAGCAATATTAAGCTATAAAAGTCAACAGTTTCCATGGGAAGCAGAGAGAATAAGATGGATGGTTGCCTTTTGGAAGGTATCCATAAGATGCTTAAACTAAATTTTGGAAAATGGGAAAGCTTCGAAAGCAATCGATTAAGAACAGTCAGAATGAGTGGGGTAGGTGTAGATGCTAAAATCAGCTATTCTCATCTCAGATACAATGAAAAATCACCAGATGCAGTTGTTTAAGATTTATTTATATTGTGTATTTATTACAGTATTATACCTTTATGATGTAATTGTATTTTAAAGGCATAGGTCTGCTTTATAAGGCAAAAATGTGTTGGAACCTAGAACCTCAAAGTAATTACCGCATGCCATCCCCAAGGAGTTCATCTCATAAAAATAGTTCTAAATTGGACTACTAGGCATCCATGCCAGAAGCTGATGACTATTTGAAAGCACAAGTGTGTTATCGACACAAGAAAACAGACTGTTAGCTCAGGCAAATGAGTTAATACTTTTGCCTATTTTCCATGCCATCTTTTCCAAACAAAGGCTATGGTTGAATGTTTTGTTGTCAGAAGTTGTCAGAAGTTGTCCTACCCTATGAAGCAATAAAGAACATTTGATCAAAGAGAAAAAAATACACTAATGTAGTTCAGATCAAATCAAGAGGAATATTAACCTCACCAGGAGAACCTCACCTTTCTTTCAAGTTAGGTGATTTTATAAAGTAAGAGTGCAAATTAAGGTTGTTAAAAGAAAACAAGTAAAAACAGCTGGGTACAAAATTGGCACAATTTGGCTAAGAGTAAGAAGACCATAGGGAAAGTTATAAACTTAACACCTGCTACTGGCGGTCTCCAAATCCCCTAAGTTCTGCAGAAAGACAGCACTGACGGGGTCAGTCTGAATAATTACTGTCAATTGTCAGGACAAAATATGTTGCTCCCTAAATACAAGCATTCAGAAAGCAGTAAT
This sequence comes from Scolopax mira, assembly GCA_004320125.1. Lineage (NCBI taxonomy): Eukaryota > Metazoa > Chordata > Aves > Charadriiformes > Scolopacidae > Scolopax > Scolopax mira. The sequence continues at coordinate 101,049 of BJBW01000403.1, forward strand.
GTCACTATTACACTTATTTAAACAGCAGTGGTACTTTTTCGTCTGTTTCTTTTCATCAAGAGGGTCCCTTAAAAAAACACAGATCCTGAGATATACCCTCCATTACTTCCACCTCCTAACAACCATTTTTCATCCTTCAAAAAAATGCAAACATTTAGATCCAGTAAGAATGATGAACCTATCTGTTAATCAAGCACAGCTAATTGCAGAGATGAATACAAAACCACTCAAAAGGTAATTATAAATTTTCTTTAATCTGACCATTTAAAAGGGGGTAACTTCTGCCACATAACACCTTTTAATGGAAGCCTGTTTATTTAGCACTCCTTTACTGGAAAAAAAGATTACATTTTTTCCAGCATTTATTTTTGTTTTCTTGTGATGAAGACTGATTATAACCATTTTTTCATGAAGCTTCACAGAAAACATCAAATATAAAATCCTTGTCAAAAGAGGTACACAGTTCAAGTATATTTTCTGCAGAAAAAGGAAGAAATGCTAGGAAAAAACTCACCTAAATACACAAATGCTTTAGTTAAAATTCAAAAATTAGATAGCAAACTTTAGCTGTAACCATCTGGCTTTATCTTAATAATACACTGAAAGCTTCATGAATGGCCCTTCAAAAAGGAAAGAAAAACAGTCACTTTCAGATTTAATGAACTACTAAGTTTTTGTTCAAAACAATTCCCATTTGTACCAGAGGCAATGCTTTATTGCTCTAAAAACCAAATCATAATTTTACATAGGCTAGCTTTTCTCATGACCTGGCTGCTTCACCGATTTTAAATTGATGAAATTTTGACACACCTGTCACAACCAAGACCTGTGAAATAAAATCTAAGGCAATAATAAAGTCCGCTTGTGGCACTGAAAGCATATTTCACCTCAGCAAATGGAAAGTTCCTTGGATTGTTGTAATAGCCAATGTGAACATTAGCTTTAATCGGTTATTAAGGGCTAACGTGCTTTAACTGACAGACAGAAAAGTACGTCTGCTTCAGCAATGCATTAAATTATACTAATTCTAATAATCAGTAATGCTTTACATTAACTTCTTCCATCTTGCACTGATGAGACCACAGATATAACCAGGTCTGTTCCTGAGTTCCTCAAATTTTCTGCAAAAATTCCTGCAAATTTTTTTTTCTTGAACATAAGCACAGTGTTAGGTTAAATTATTTCCTGAATAAATTTGCTAGGAGCTCAATCCAAGAAGATAAGCAGGAAGACGACAGAAAGTCAGAAAGAACTTCCACCATGCAAGAAAAAACGCACCAAGACAGAGAAAGAAGAAAGAATACGTGGCCAATACATACCATAAATGAAAAGATGATGAAAAAAAGAGATCAATGAATTGGAATAAAAGAGATTAAAAACAATAATGCAGTTGAGGATTGAGTGCCATGTCCCAAACCCGCACAACTAGGATAAAATAAAAAAGAAATGTGATCATAAAGAAAAGTTAAGAAAAAGAAAGAGAAGTAAATTCATTAAGGGTACTTAATGTTAACAATACCCACATTCCACAAACTCAGTCATTGAGATTTTATGAGTTTTGGGAGCCTAAAATCAGACCCTGTAAAATTATGCAATTAGAACGCATCAGTCTCAATCAAACACCCCAAACATCTAGAAAATCCCACTGAACTGGGTGGGTTTGCTTGGTTGCTTTTACATACTTGTTTTTCCTTAACCTACATACTTTCTTCATCCAGATTTTTATGGTCCTAAATATATTTCTGACAAACGTCAAACTAACTTGACCAATCTGCTACAAGTCAATGGCTTTTCTTCAAGGTGCAATAAAAAAAAATCCTCCAACAGATGCTACTGTCACTACTGATTCACAAAACATGTCAAAACACAAAACATGCAGAAGCAGAGAGACTAAAATCTCAGAACACAGCCATGTTCCAAGCTTCATTTCCAAAGAAAGATTAAAAAGATAACAACAACAAAAAAAAAAACACCACCCACATACTTTGAGAGCATCTTAGGCTCTCTATGGAGAGTAACAAAAAAGAACTGAGAAGAAATACCTTTCCCACTATTGGATGAAGACCATCCAGGTGTCTTGAAAAATTACAAATTCCCACCTCAGAAGCACCTGTCCCTTGAGGAGAATATATTCCTTCAACTTTCCAAAATGTACACAAATAAACTGTATAGCTTTACTCTTTCCATTTGCCCCATTTTTTTTTAGACCCTTTCGTTTCATTCCATCAGCAGAGCTGCCTTATTTAAGTTCAAATAAATTGCTTTTAGCCTGAAAATCTAACAACACAGACTGTCAGGGTAGTAACTGTGAAGAACATAAGTATTTCTGACCAGCACGAACAAGCGGCATGACACCAAATACAAATCAAAATGCCTCCCTGGGTTTTTACTTCTCATATTATCTATGCACGCCCTTGAGACCGTGGACTGTCTTCCCTGCATGGTTGTCAAGTGCTTGGAAAAGTAGATTTTCCTGAAAACCCACTGGTGTCTCTAGCATAATACAAATAATATAGTAATGACTTGGGCTTAAAAGAGGGGGCAAGAAAAACTGGTTTGCATTCTTGCAAGGCAAGGGACAGTTATTCCCAGTATCTCCAGATAAATTACATCTGACAAAGCGGCACTCATGCAAATACAAGTCACCGACACACAGTCTCTTCTGGTATGCCACTAAGACTGAAACATTTTTGAGTAGTGTCCAAATCATCCGGCTATTACAGCTATGGTGGTGTGACAGTCAAACGTCTGTCCTTGGGAAGGCTGCTGGCTAACACAGAAAGTCACCAGCATTACAGTTTCACTCCTATTTTTTTTGAGACAGTAGAGTCTAAAAGTGAAGGTTACACATATACACATACTGTCTAGTAATTCATGGACAAAATTCTTCTGCATTTCATATAAATAAAACTTCCTAGCAAACTGACCTATATTATCAAAATAACATCACAACGTTGATCAGAAAACGTATTATGAAAATTTTGTATCTAGCACTTTCATCCCCTGATATTTATGTTTACTCCCAAATACAGACCAGAGAACTGAATCAGAGGAACCAAGCATACTAAATAGATTGTCTTACAGGTCTACACTTTCTAATAAACAGTCACATGGTGTTTTTTAAGATTTATAACTGAGAAAAATGTCCTAGATAAAAAAAAGATGGGTTCTTTTTCAGCCCCACATATGCAACTATCCCTGTAAATGAACACTCATCCATGGCAGATACAAGAACTTCTGTACATTTAAGAGATTCATTCTCTCTTTTATTTTTCTGAGACATCTTTTGTAGACACAGTTAAATTTCTGTTTAAAAACATTAACATGGAAGTCAGCTTTGGCAAGCCTTTGATGCTTATGCCTGTGTCTTCACTGTGTATCAGGTACATATGCCACATATCTGATAAGGCTTCTCCTCCTGCGAGTGCCCAGAAAATCTGCTTGACACTGCTGATATGAAAATGATTAATTAATAGGGAATGCTAGGAGAAACTGTAGTAACACGTTGCTGTTTTGTAGTTTACTAGCATTTATTTCTTCTTTAAGAAAAATCATACCGTACATTGTCTAACACTGAATTTATCATAGCATTGTATTTCTTAGTGACAACTTAACTCTTAGGTTTTCATCCTCTGAATAACAAGTGCTGATACAGTCATTCATCGTGCTGTATGTTTCTGCTGTATTAGATCATTGCTTCATCACCCACACTGATTCTTTGTCTAAAATTAGTGCTTTAGTATGGACAGAGATTAGAGAAGTGATCAAAAAATGGTCCTGTTGAATGATAAAATGAATACCAAGCAACCTGGGACTTGTCCAAAATTGTTCAATTTCAAATAAACAAGAAGTATTGAGTAGGCCCATGACATTACTGGAAACAATCATACTGATCCAGAAGACAGGGTAGTAATTAATTTCATGTTTTAAAGGATAAATCAGTGAAATGCCATATTCCCTTGCTGCGTTTATGCCACTTGAAGAAACCACTCTATCAATCACATCCTATGACACTTTCCCCAGCCTAAGCGAAGAATGGCTGTAAGCAAGAGCTCTCACTAATGCCTTACCAAACATCAGCAACCTCCCCCATGCCACTCATACCTACCCCAAGATAAAGAATGGCAAGTGAAACAAAACAGCAACTTGCCAGATTTTGAAACAGAACATACAGTACTGAGCAAGCTATGTAGGTCATATATATTTATTATTTTCTTAATTTTTTTAAGCTAATGCAATCTTACCTAGTCCACTTGTTATTTTTTATGAAGGTAGTAAATATGCCATGTAATACCAGTGGCAAATCAATATTTCCAAACAAGCTAAATTTCTATCAATGGTGTACCATGATGGGCACTTATTTTGAAATGCTACAACTCTGTCCTTTCTACGGGAACATTGATCCCTACGGCATGTGAAAAAAAAAAAAAAATAAAAAAATCAATACTCAGTTAATAAATAGCACCACGGAATACGCAGGATTTAACTACATTTACAGCATCTGTACACCAAAATAAAACTTGAAAAGAAGCAGAGTGACAGCAGATAGCATCTCACAGTAGCCAAATGGACTGACTGAAGGAAGAGGAGAAAGATTTTAAAAAAAGTGAAGAGAGCAAAGGTAGTTTGAGAGGAAAATAAATGAGAAAGCTCTAAAATCTAAGGCTGAAACATCTCTCCCTTTACTTATCTGATGATTCCTATTCCCTCAAATACATTCAACATCATCACGTAGGTTCACAATCTTTTAAACTCTAATTCTTCAAGGTGACAGTATTCCTTTGCTGTTTGTTCCTAATGCTTCGTTCAGCAAGAAAGGAGGGCACTGCAGATCAGCAGTAACTTCCAACCAGTCTGTGGACCCCTGGATCATACAGATAGGAAGAGTTCATGATAAGTATGACAAAAACTCCCAGCTGGATAAACTCTAGGCACGTTGAATCCATATGTTCTTAGCAGAGAGCTTTGCAAATGCCGTAATTCTTCTTCAGTGGTACCTCAGAGTGTCTCTTTCCAATTTTCTCTAAAAAACTTTCATATTCTTCCTGTGTAATATCTTTAAAATTTATGCTTTCCTATTTAATATATATTCATACAATTAAAACTCAATCTAAAATCCTTACTTTAACAGCATCCTGCTGTATGATGCTAAAGCTATAAAATAATATATCCTACCCATTGCAGAGAATTCCTGTTTTCCTAACTTCTCTTCTAAGCTCAGCCGTACTGAGAGGGGTCCCCTGTCAGTAGTCTTGAGTAGGCACTCCTACAAGCAGCTTGTCTCAGTGATCAACTGCACTTGCTCTTAAATTTAAGTCAAACATGATTACTAGTTCCTAACCACCACTCAGAGCCAACTAATGCAGCAGAACTTTGTTAAACATGTACAAGAGCACTTTTTATACCTTTTGAGCTTCTACAACATGACAGTAGCTTTAAGATTATCCTGTGCAGGTATCTGAGATATTAGTTCCATCTTGACACATTTTAAGCATTATTATGTCATCAAACTAGTTTAAAAAGCTGTTTAAATATAATGCATAGATTTATCTGACAGATTTTTCATTCCAAGCTGGATGCTGAGGTTGCTGCTCCAAAGCAACGGGCCACTGTTATTTGTTTTTGCAAAACAATTCTCGATTCTCCTAATACTTTCCAAAACCTACTCACTCAAGTCAGAAGCCAACATTTGGATGTGTTAGCACACAATAATTGCTAATTGTGTTCTTGTCTGATTATTGCACATTTCTTCTAAGATCCCTCAGCTGTATTAATTCTACACAGCCTACCTTAGTAAATTCAGATCTTTAATCTGTTCGCTCTTTCTTCCAGAATTTTTATTTTGATTATATTAATAAAAAAATAAGTGCTTGCTACTATAAAATCAAAAATGAACACATTTCAGAAAAAGAAAGAAAAGGACACTTACTGTAATAATGTTTATTCCACAGCTCACTGACTGCCTCAAACTAATCTGCACATCTCACTTCTCAGAGCTGAACTAGAACCCTCTTTGCTTTTATTAGTTATAAAGTTAAATATTTCTGCTTATGATCACAGAATTAAGGTTGAAGTTAGAAGGGGCCTGTGGAGATCATCGAGTCAACTCATCTCAAAACAGGGTCAGCTACAGCAGGTTGCTTAGGACTGGGTCCAGTCAGTCCTTGAATATCCCCAAGGATGGAAACTCCAGCACTTCCCTGGATAACCTGGTTCAGTGCTTATCACCCTTATTGTAAAGTAATTTTTCATCTCTAAATGCTATTTCTTGTATTTTGTTTTGTACCTTTACAAGTATTCATTTTTCTTCTTAAGTTTAGAAAAAATTAGAGGTATTACTCATTGCGCAATACTGGATGAGCAGGGAACAACTTTTCAAAGTACCCTATGTTCTAGTACGTAGTTCTATTTTTAGTTTTGAGAATTCATCAGTTCACCATCTTATTATTTCCTGAAATTGAGTGACAGAAATATTATGCACAACATTTTCACAGAATCTAAGACCTAAATAATGGGTTACCCTTAGATTTATATGGCTTAATGTTTTTGCAATGTTTAATTTCTCAGTGTAAAACAAAAAATTCAAAACATTCAAGCAAGGATAAAAAAAAAAAAACAAACCCTAACAAACATCCAATATACTTAGGTAGACAATATTTCCTTTTAGAATGAACATTTTATACTGTTCCTCAAACTCATTTGTAGACCAACTCTCAAGACCAGAAGTTATAACCAATTCCCAGAGTATTCTATTCATAGTTGTTTTGTTGAGGTTTGTTGTTTGTTGGTTTTTTTTTTCTCCTTAATTAAAGGCTAAACTGTAAGGGAACTTAAGCTTTCTATAACTGAAAACAGTAAAATAATTAATTCACTTCATGTAGACATAGCTATAGGACAAAAAATTTGTCTCCCAGGCAGTAATCTCTAACTGGTGAATACTCCTGTATTGTGGAGCACAGTTTTACAGACCTCCCTCTTGCTGTCTTCATCTGTTATATTTAAATAGGTTGTAAAATAAAGCCTATTAGTTAACTTTATTGCAGACTCCTTGATTGTTTGATTATCCCATGATGACTGCCCTTTTTTGGTATAGTCTGGGGTGGGGAGTACTTACAATTTGTGTAGCTGTGTTCAGATACTTTACAACTGGAGTTACTTGGGCTTGCTGTGTCTTTGGTAAGGATCTATGCCAATTTAAAAAAAAAAACAAAAAACACGATAAAGCTTTTTCTTAAAGTTTTTGAAGGTGCATATTGTTTTGAATTACTCCCTACACTGTAAGACCATAGTTAAAATCTGCACTGCATGATTTTATGTTTCTTGATGAATTAGTCTTCCCTCTTGTGCTGTTCCTAACCTCTTGCTCTTCCCTTCCAAAACACAAAAATCATACTATTAACTGTTGTTCAACAAAGCCAGGTGGCTTTTTTTTTTGATTGCGAAGTAGTTCGGCTCACAAAACTGAGCTGATCATTTTGCAGGGAGGATGCTACCTAAGTTACTGACACCATTAAGAGTCCTTCAGTGATTCCTCGTAAAACCTGGGTCCCAATAAATATGGAGTAGTTTTCCCACAGCGCGCTGAGACAGAAGACAGCTCTTGGTTTTACTGCATCACAAGAGATACCCAAACTACTCCAAGGGGAGATAGAATTCACAGATAAACTTTGATAGGTCTTTGCAGTGGGACTGTTGATACTCAGGGCAGTAATTCCAGTTGCCGAGATATAAAATATAATCATCCATGTTCTTTTCAAAATAAAGGTCATACGCAATGTAATCAAGTCAGTTTTGATTTGGCTAATCAGCTTTCTCAAAAAAGAACAGAGGTAGGTAGGGAGAACAGTTAACAGGTAAGACTAAAAAAGAGGGAGAGAATGGCCTAAAAAAAAAAAATCACATTATTAGGCATCATGAAAATTTTTTTGATCTGCTACTGAAATCTAACAGAACTAATTAAAAGGAAAAGGAATGTCTGCAGTAATTTTCCTCTTCATACAAAAGTCATTCTCAAACAGATTTACAAATAAAATAAAGAAAAAGATTGAATACCTTTTCCATATCCTTTTTCACAGCAGGTACTTGTATTTAGTTTAATGAAAAAAAACACCAAGCGTCCTGAGAAGTACAAGACTGACCTAGTTAAATCACAAAGAAAAGCAAGGGACAGAAGTCTTCAAGTAGCATTTAATTGCAAAGGACCTTTGAAGGAATTTTTCATATTTTCCCAAAGAAATCCCCTGCAAAGTTCTATTTCAGCATCAACTTCACAATCAACTATTTCATATTGAATACAGTACCAATCAAGTTCAACATCAGTTCTGCAATTCATTGAGAGGAGACTAAGGAATGTAAATGCCGCTAAGTGTCCTTCAAGTCTTATGTTAAGCTTGAACACCAAATTCCTTTGTAGTTCTTCTAGGGTATTACCATTAGTATAGAAGGGTTAATAGCAAAGGCTGATGATTGTTTAAAAATTCACATTACCAAAGTGGATTACATTGCATCTACTGAGGGGATCAACAATGTAAGCCTACACTAAGCCATTATTGCAGAAACAAAGCTTGCATTTTAAGCCTTTGGAAACAAGCATAAAATAGACAAAAGAAAAAATTCTTCTGATGTAAGAACAAGGCAAACACTACATGCTTTTCATACAGACTCACATTTTCAGGACCATACAGAATACATGAAAATGGACAAAATAGCCTCCCCAAAAAGCTCATCATGAACTCCTGACAAGATCAGCAAACTTGGAGAAAAGGACAAAACAGATAACTGTAAGTGATCAAATGGTATAAAGGAGGTCTTGTCTTCTCTTTTATTCTAAACAAAACCGATTTAATTATCTTGAATTTAGGAATGAAGACTGGAAGAATCAAGCACGCTTGTAAAAAGCTGTGGTTTTACATCCTCAGTGAATTGCCTGATGTTCAAAGGCATTAAATGCTGTGAATTTCTATTAGAGTCAGTGGAATCTGAGGTTTCTCAACACATATTCATTTATCTGGCCACTTCAAACTCAAACCACATTAAATCAAGTTTGAAAATATTAACAGAATCCTTTTGGATTGCTTCAACATTTCCCCTTATGAATCCATCACTAAAATCTGCCTTGTACAAAATTAAAAAACAACAAATGAAAAAAATAACTGATCAAACTCTCAGTTGAGCATGCTTTGTGATTTGGAATGCTGTCACAGACAGTTTATAACTACACCTTCCCAAACACTCTCCTATGGACGAAGATGTTTATTTCCAGTTGCAAACATAAGAATTTAAGTTCTCTGACAAAGTACTTGGCACAGCAGAAAGCACTGATGTTATGAAAGTAAACAAATAAAACTGTATTCAATGCAGTACCAACCCCTAAGTAAATCACTGCACACACTACTTCAACTACAGAAAACTTCCTAAACTTCTTCAGAAATCCTGTTCTTCGGCACTGAAGATTATTTTAAATGATAACACAAACCAGCATATTTGAAGGACGGTGATAAGCTTCTCCAAGGCACAACTAGACAGGGAAACCTCATTCAATATTTCTACTGGTTTGGTTTCTAACTATAACTTGCTTTTGTTTTAATTCTGTCTTGATGAACTGAAATTGAACCAGCTACTTAAAAGCTGTACAAGTCTAAGAGTTAGCATTAATCAGAGCAGCAGTGGACTCCTGCAGACAAGTTCTGTTTTTCTGAAGTGTTTTTAGACTGCTAACAGGACCAGGCTTTAAACATTTCTCTTCTGTGTTTACTCTAAAAAGAGTATCATTACTTAAGCGATGCTTTTATGACTGCCCAAGTAATGAAGTTCACACATGGAATAGTCATTTCCCTAGCAAAAGGAAAAATGAATTCAGTGAATTTTGTTACTTGATAAAGGTTGGTTTCGCAAGACTCGGATTGAGTATTGGGAACTCGCAGGAGTTTTGCAAATTGGGCAATTAAGTTAAACAGGGGTAGAAGATCTATATACCAGCTTTGATTCCTAAACTTTTAAAGTCAGAATCTTCTTAGTATCTCCCATAACATTTTGCACCTCAGACTTTGGATTCTCTGAAGGATGGAAGGTGTAACAGGTTAACTCCTTCCACACTGTCCCCTACTCTTACATTCTAGCAAATCAAAACAGTTTCAAGTTTCTAACCGTTTTTGTTCCTCCCATCTCTGATAAGGTGGCACGGCCTCATTTTCTCCCACACTTAGTCCAAAAGCAGCTATAATGCACTTATTGGTATTCCCAGATATATAACAGGATTTCTCATTTTTCTGCCTGATTTTTTTTCTTCCTCAGTGGAGGGAAAGGGATACAATCACATTTATAAGCCTACATTTTTCTCATTAAGGGAGTTCCATTATCTTCTCAAAGCATTTGTTCTTCCCTAATTTTTAAAATGTATTTATCAGAACCATCAAAAATTGAGAGAGAAGAATATGAAGAGTTAAGAATATGAAAAGTTAGAATATTACCTCTTTAATTTGGTTTCATTGCAGTGGCTTAAATTTCAGAACATAGTCTTCTTATTAGCAATTCTTTCAAGTATAAATTAAGCATCGTGAAAGACAAGTTAAAAATAAAAAAAAAAGGAAAAAAATTGCTATTTTTTAAAAGCAAAAAAAGCTTTTGATAAACAAAATGAAAATGAACATCTTTGTCTACGCTGTATTCTTTTCCCTTTACGCTTAATACATCTTCTAAAAAGCTGATCCGAACATAGCAAACTGGTTGCAGTAGCCAAAAACATTTTTTCTGACATGTAACCAATTCTTTGCCCTATGGACCACTTTGACATCTTACACACAGTACACACATAAATAGGCCAAAATATGTCGCTGGCACTGACCTAATACCCTCATTTTTTTTGACTGCAGACCCACTCTCTGCTGGGTGGAACTGCAGTTTTTGCAGGCAAGTACCTCAGAAGAACAAGGAAACAGAAATAAGATATGTATATTCCAGTAGGTAGGAGTTGAGACGAAACGCAATATTTCTCTAAAAGAATACCTAAACTTGGTTTTCAAGGATGCTGAGATACAATTATGCATCACAGATAAGAGATAATTATTTTGGGTTTGTTTTGTTTTTCAGAGTTAACATATTAAACAACAATTACCACAACAACATTTTTTCCACAGGTAACTTATGAAGTTTACAAGTTGATACCAAGGGATCTTCAGTCATCCCTGGGCTTTTGCTGCAGTGTCCCTGTGGAGAAAATGAGCTAGGAATTCTGACAAGATACAGGGAAATGCTCTTTATAGAGGTATTGCCTGCCTCACTGATATTCCTCTTTATACAGTTCCTCTTCAATATAGCTAAGAAGTCCCATTATTTTGTCTTTGAGCAATAATATGCAAAGGAAAGGCTAAAACACATGAACTGCTAAAAGTCTTTCTAGGGAATTTCTGTAATTACCTTTAGATTTACTAACTCTTCACCTTCATGCCTCAATGCTATTGTATTCACTAATCGTTTGGTTATTTGTTAACATGAAAAAAATAAATCAAGTTGTCTGAAAACAGAAGTAAATATTAAAAAGGGAATTGTATTCTAGTGCAATTTTCACTCATCTGACTTTAAGCCACAATTGTAATAAGATGCATTTTTTCTTACAAGTATTCCTATCCTCCTTTTAAAATATCTTCTTCAATACTTGTATGAATATATGTACATCTCTTTCCCAATGTCTTTCCCCCAGAAATAAGAGTGGGATACAGCAGTAGTATAGACCCCCTCTTTTGCATCTCAATAGAATCATTAATTGCTTACAAGGGCAAGAAGAAAGGCCAAAATTAAAACAGTTTCAACAATAGCAAGAGGAAGCAAAATAAATTGGCCAATTCATGTTGGCATTTAGGGAAGTGTGACCTCATTTTAGTACACTGATCTTGGGAGGAGGTGAGGGTGAGTACATTGAACTTACATACTAGAAAGGGATATAGGACAAACGCTTCTGTTGGAAGATACATAATTAAGTGATATTTTGGACATAAAAAAAATGATATTAATTCTTTGAACTAGAGAAAATTCTGTCCAGTGAACTGTGAAAAAAACCTGCTTTGTTAAACGGTCAGCACAATAATTTATTCTTGAGAAGAGAAGAAAGAGCAACGAGCTGCTCCATACACTATGGAGAAATGAAAGTTTTACACAAGAAAACTGTCCTTGAAATGAAAAACTGAGTTGTGAAGAGAATAAACAGTACGGGCACAAATCAATCAAAACAGATCACTGGGCAGAAAAGCAAAAAATCCTTGTAGCACTAATATATCCCTTGGCACAAGCCACCAAAGTAGGTCAATAAAGATGCTGAATGGAAACAACTACTTCATTACTCTTCCTAGTACCCACAGAACAAAGTAACAACTCGGTAGGAGAAGAATAGGATTGAAATAACCACAGCATCCCAAAGTATAAGGAGTCAGACCTGTTGATGCCAATTGGCACCTGCCCTTGAGGACAAGCTGGAACATGCACCATCCTCTTGAATGAAGGGGAATCAAGAAGCCATCACCAAGTCATAGGATACTCATGTATCAAATTAATGATTGACGTGCACCATAGCAAATGAGGCAATAAATGCAACTGATAACTAAGCAATGAAGAAAACAGAAGCAATGCTAGCACATTTAATCACTGATAAGGAACCCAACCGTGTCTGTGGTGAATGTAAGTGATTTTGTATCAACGTGCAATTCAAAGCAAAGAAAAATCTCAAGATAAAAGGTACAAAGTCTTGTTAGTTCGTAACAACTTTGAACTTTGTCTCAGAGCACAAGTAGCAGCCAAAAGTGTTAAATGAATAAAAGACTCAAGTCATGCCATTCCATACCAACAAAGAGAAAAATAGCCAGAGAAAAAATTCTGAATGGATTTCATCCTACCCATTTCAGGTTAATTAAACTCTACAGTATTTTCAATTGATTGATATATTGATAAATAAATATAAAATTCATTAATAGAGACATACTGCTACTGCAGGGGAGGAAGCAGGTTCCCTGATCATGTCATAGCTATTCATTTTACTGAATTTTTATAAAGTGAAAAGAAACACAGACATCAACAGCTAGGGAGATGAAGTTAGGGCATATCTTAAATGGGATATGTCTCTCATGTGCTATAGGTTTTAATGAATAAGCAGTTTCTTTAAGATGTGCATAGGCAAGCCCTCTGAGGATGAGACTGGTGACGCACTAGCCCAGGCTGCCCCAGGAGGCTGCAGGATGGCCAGCCATGAAGGTCCTCGCACCTGCCTGCATAAAGCCCTGAGTAACAAGCTCCAAATTCAATGTTTTTTTTTCTGCTTTGGGCTAAAGGCCTATTTGAATTACCCTATAAAAATTCTGTGATCGCTTTATCACTCGTGGTCAGGATTCACACAAGAGTTAATAAACCTAAAATCACTTGGTTTAGTTTGATTTTATATTAATTCATTAGCCTTAAGTATTACTTGGAGTTTTTCTGAAGAACATATAATACAGAGATTACACACAAACAGATTAAAAAGAAAATGCTGATTACAACAGAAATGAGTGGATTTCAATTTACTTCACTATAATTCTATCTTTATTTTAATTATGCTGCTCGTTTCCTTCCTAAATTATTATATCAAAATACGATTATAATTCCTTTCATTCAATGATAAAATACTTATGGAAAACATTTTCCGCTAAGGTAATGCAAATTATTTCTCCTGAAATATGGTTCTTGTCTGAATAACTAATGGTACTCGGAGCACTCCACAGTGATGGTGACAAAATAGTTACTCTGCTGGTAACTCTGCCTTCATAAAGCAAGTCTTTATTACAAACATACATGGTGGCATTCTATAAGCCACAAATGAAATGTGGTTTAGCTTGATAAAAATATAAACATTTAATTAAAATAGATCGAGTTCATCACAGAACAAGTTGCTTATCATGTAATGTAAAAAAGATAAAGTAAATCATTACACTATAAATAAACACACACAAATTCACCCATGTTTTACTCTTAGTGATTTCCATTTTAATGTTCATGAGCTAGCTTTTAATGTTCATGATTCAATAAAAAACCTGAAATTATTCCATCTTCAACATTTACTGCTTTAAGACGCTACGCAAGGAAAAACGAATGGCTTAACATTTTAAAGTTTCCTTTTTGCTTACATTGAAACTCCTCCAATTCTAAACCATTCTAATTAAGCACCTATTTAATATAAAAGAATCTCCGAACTTCAAATGGAGGCATCTGCCAAAAAAATCTGATCCTGTTTAAAAGGCCAATCTGCCTTCAAGTATTAATTTCTAGAGCATTCCTTCGATGTTTTTAATAAAAATGCTCACATCAGACTAAAATGTGATTGATATTCACACGTATATAGTAGAATTAACCATTTTTTTCTTCTCATCCTTTATTTTTTTCTTCTCATCCTTTATTTTTTTCCCCCCTATGTGTGAGCTGCTCAGCCTCTGAACTTGAAACCAAGTTACTAGTACTCCTAAAAATTTTGGTCACATGTTAATTGACTCTAATGTGAAAAAGGCAGATAAAAACACACTTGCTGTTACAAGATGTCGTGTTTCCTGGAATACAATGAGCACTCTGTGTGGATACACACACGTACGTGCATACAATTGTGAAGGCATTCTTTTGATTATAATAGTGATTTTAGTCATGTAATGAACACTACAACTATCTTTTAAGTTCTCAACATAGTAAGAAAAAAATATCTGATTCTTTCAAGTAATTATCCACTACAACTGAGTCAAGGCACTACCTGGCTGCTGGCCACACCGGCCAAGAGAAAGATTCTTATCCCAAAGTTACAGTAAATATTGCACACCTCTTGATCTTCCAGTGTACCTGCATACACACAGCATGTACAGATCTGTACACAGGTCCCAGGATGCCCAGAGAGGTTGCGCCATCCCTGGAAACAATCAAGGTCAGGTTGGACAGTGCTCTGAACAACATGATCTAGGTCATGACCATGCTCATCGCAGGGGGGTTGGACTAGGTGACCTTTAAAGGTCCTTTCCAACCCAAACTATTCTATGATTCTACAACCGCTAGAGCTGAAAGATTCAAAGCAGATACATCCAAGCAAGAACCTGCCCCTGAACACGGCAATGACAAAGGTTTTGTGCATGAAAATTAGCACAGCCTAATTTTGAAGTTCTGAAAAGGAAATCTCTGTATTACAATTTCACAAGAATTCCACCTGGTAAAACTGAATTTATCAGTTACAAACATAGAGAAAGGCATCCTTCTGGTCAGAGGTACTTAGTGTCCAGACAGTTCTTCAATATTTATCATTGTACAATCAAAACCACCATAAAAAAAATAATAAATTGGCAGTCACACAAATAAACTGTTGAAGAAAAAGGCTGCGATAGAAGGCAGCATGAATCATATAATGTTTATCTAGACAGTATTTACATTTTTTCCCCTTTTTTAAGAACTTCAACAGTCATGTCATTGATTTGACACACAACACCACATGGCACAAAATACATATCCATTTACCAGTTTCAGCAGTGAAATGATGAAACATTCACAGCTGTGCTCAGATACACATTCCCCATGTAAAATATAGGAAAAAAGTAAAATTTAAGAATAGAAGTGACAGACATTTGTTTCTTCTGTTCCCTTAAAACATTTTAAAAATTTTTATTACTCTTCAGGTATGTTCTTATTTGTGTTGTGCTCTTAAAAAGACTGCAGAAGTGAGGATTTTGAATCAAAATAATTTGGAGGCAGCACTTTCAAAAATTTTTGAATTAAAAATTCAAAAGCATGCAAACTTCTGCAGTGAGAGGTATTGAATCTCTAGTATGTAACAGAGCAGAAGGCCGGAAGCCAGACCAGACATACAGCCTGCTCTCAGAAAACTTCTAGACTTTGGCATTATTCATTTTGCTCATCCTGAAATAGACCCAAGTCAAGGATTCACCTGGAAAAGAAATGGCAAGTATTTACTGGATCTACAAATATTCATCTACTTGTATAACTTCCTACCAATTGAACAATCTGAAATAAGCTGGCAGGGGGATGCAGATTTAGGTATAAGAATTATATTAAGACTATTGAGTATTATGCAAGTCAGTATTTCTGTCATTTTTCAGACTATTTTTTCTTATTCTGAACCAAGTCTTTATATCAAAGACTCTGATACTCATGTTTTTTCATTGGCAAATACAAGCGAAGGTCATCTCTGAAAAGGAAATGCATATCTTACAATATTTCCTTTAAACATTACCATCATATTACACTGAAAAATTAAAAATACCTGAAAATAATTTTCAAAGCATTTCTGAATAAAGTAAATAGTATCAGTAAAAAATTCTGAGTTAATTGTTTTGGAGAAAGAGAAAGAAAGAATGTCTCAGAACAAAAACACTCATCTTTGACTAGAAACATTCACGGGTGTTTTCTCATATGGTTGTTTCTACACATGATACCGGATTTGAAGTATATGTTTTCCACCTACTGTACTTCTACACTTAAACCACCCATTTTACTGCAAAATGGGTATTATTTTGAAGGGTAGTCTTGCAGAGGATTTTTTTAATCTTATGGTCCAGAGAGAAAAACAGAATCAGCCCAAAAGCCAGTATGCTATCAACATATCATTTCAACTTGTGCCCTCTAAAAAAAGTGCCTTTTTATTTTTTGGCAAAGGATGAATTTGCAGTGCAATTCCAATGAGGACAAGAACATTATGTAAGGCAAATTACCACAACATTAGAAGAAAACGTAATCAAATAATACCTTAAGATACCTCCCTGGAACCAGCAAAGCAGTGAAAAGGCACTACTTTCAACCTTCCTATCAATTCAAATCTCTTAAAATGCACAACTAATCAACATTCTAAAGTCACTGAGTGGGGGATGTCAGTAAAAGTGACATTTCTATCACATCTCTGCTGGTATAGGTATATCCAAAGACTACAAGAATGAGCATCCACGTTATTTATATAACGCCTAAAAAGATCCCATTAAGTTAATTAAAAATATGCAGTTCAAGTCAATAGAGCATATTCAGGAATATTTGTTGCAAAACACTACAGTTTAGGCTAAAAAAGCTGAATAAATCACTGAACTAAATAAATTCTGAATTTTTCAGGTGTGGCACTTCACCACCACCTATTCATAGGAAACCTCTTTTTTAATGGGACCAATCCAGAGAATCAATATTACGACAAGTTACCATTTGTCAAGTCTTGCTAAGAGATGTATCCATTTTCCAGGCACAAACCCACTGGGACTGCTTGTTAAACATGGCAATTCTGGTGGTCTAAGCAGACAACATGTCAACTGGCTTACTTCTCAAATTGGTAGCTGTTTTTTAACAAACACTTCCACTAAAGGAAAAAAGCAGACAAAAATCAATGCATCTGTGTGCTGTCTAATACAGGTTTCCCACTGCTGGAAGGTGAAGTGCCAGAAGCTGCACTTTAAAATACCTAAGAAGCAGAGATATCCTGAAGTTTAAGAACACAAGATGAGATCAACACAGCCAGCTTCTGAAAGTGTCAAAAATCTGTCTTTGAGAACATGTATTTAATGAAGTTATACAGATGGAAGCTGAGAATCAGGACTGCATGCAGTTCTTGATCAGAAGCTTAAGTCTTTATACTTTGGACACGTACATTTGCCTACTTCACAAAAAAAAAAAAAAAAAGTAAATTGAGCCTCAAAGTGATTTATTACCATTACCTACATCAATGGCATGGATGCTATGAGGTTAATGTTGATTCTATACTTGAAAATCCCAGGATGAAAGGCCTAGCATAAGTCCAAAGTAGTAGTAGCATAATTAACTGTTCAGTGTAAAAGCTATCTGGGGCTTTGAAAACCTACCTTTTGCTTTGAAATGTATGAATGTTAACCCATTTCTGGATTAACTAGCTCTGCAGTTATCCCACACGGCCATAAAAATTCCAGACATGATACAGGAGTTAGATTCAGAAACATTATCCTTTGTCAAGAGAACAGTATTTCCAATTTGGGGAGGAAAAATTACATTGAGACAACATTGAATACACTGCTTGAATCAATAAAGAGAGCTATTATGTATGAGGGTACATAACTCCCTCACATAAGCAGAAGAAACTGCAATTCAAGCATCAAACTTAGTGGAGAACTACACCAAGAGCACAGTTGATACTGAGTGAGGATGGGAGCTGCTGCCTACTTTTGAAGTGCCTCCAGATTAGGCTACTCACAAAATGCACGAATCAAGGGTCAGGATTTGTCCCCAGTTTTCTGATGTCTTTTTAAGTGCACTTTAAGCACTAAAAGTTGTGAGGGGAGAAAGAGGGAAGGACAGTCTATGCCTTTTCTGCAAGTCCTCAGACATTATAAAAATATTCAGACACTTAATTCCATGCAAAATCTCAGATACTTAAAGTTATTTCTAATACATGTTTTTAAAAAATGCAACCAAAACACTTTCAAGTTCCTAAAAAATACTCTAAGACATTTCTGCTAGTGGTTCTGTTTCTAACACTGCATCACAGATATTACATCTTGGCTTGACTGCAACAAATTTCTCCTCATAAAATTCAAAATGGCCTTCTTCCAAAACTAGCCTTCAAAAAAAATGAAGAAAAAAATCTCTTAATAAATCTAGCACCTGAAAGCTCTCTGTCAAATACCAGCTTTTTATTAGTAGTATAAAAGCACAGTATGAACTGTTGTTATAAATAAGTTCTGTATGTTTTCTCTGAGAAGTGTTATTAAATATCAGGAAAAAAGAATACTATTTTATTCTCATACAAAAGATCTAGCTCTAATTTATTAGATCACAAGATTTTTCTTTTAAAATAGATTCTTCCAAGACCTGATGAACATATGATAGCATTTTAATAAGTCATGAACTCCATAGATACCAATGCCATTCCATCTCAATAAATTAACATGAGTATAATGGGAATCTGAATATCTTAAAGCTATGATGTATAAGATGGCATCATCTTTCAGGCTATCCATTTAAAGCTTCTAGCATGACAAACTACAAAAGCCCTTTTAATGTTAATAATGAAATAATGAAGACTTCTAGGTACAAAAAGACTCCAACTGCTGGGCTTTAAAGAATAAAGTCAATTAGTAGGAAACACCAAGAGCTAAATCCCCAAAATTAGTTCCAGGTACCAATATTCAGATGTCACTGATATCCTCAAATTTCCTGCTCAACTGCAATCTTACCCTTTATACAACTAAAACCTCCACGACAGCGGCATTTATGTACAAGACCACCTAAGTTCTAACATTCAGACACTTGCACCCATATTAAAGCCTGACAAAATGAAGGAACTCCCTCCCCAAATTAACAATTTTGTGGAAAATTTAACTAAGCATACGATCACTCTGTTTTCAAGGAACAGATGAGTATCCAGGTGGATTTTAGTGTCTGGAAAGGCCATGCAGTCAGTCACACCTCACCATTTCCAAAAAGTTATTTAAACTTAGGTGTTCTTTATCCCAGAGGGTTGCCCAAACCGACAGGTTGCTTCCGAGCTAAATTCGACTCCTCTTGTAATGCAACAGCAACCAAATACGCAGCAGAAGGAATGGAGAAAAAGAGGAGAGGGGAGTTACCAGTGGTATTGCAAC
This sequence comes from Scolopax mira, assembly GCA_004320125.1. Classification (NCBI taxonomy): domain Eukaryota; kingdom Metazoa; phylum Chordata; class Aves; order Charadriiformes; family Scolopacidae; genus Scolopax; species Scolopax mira. The sequence goes on from BJBW01000403.1 coordinate 120,647, forward strand.
GTCACAAAGCAGGATTAAAACCAAAGCCACAGTTACATTTTTTACTGTGAAGTGGAACTTTTTCAAAACCAAACATTCAGAGAACTTAATTCCAAACCATTAAGTACGTAAGTAGAACCATGTCCTCTCTTCAAGATATGGGGACATCTGAAAACAAGCCCTCAATGGGAATGCTCTATTTGCCTAAGAAGCCACCTCCCCTGTTAAAATAACTTTTGTTTAGTTTTCATTTGTTTCTTGTGAAAAAAGCGCAGCTATCCCAACAACAGGAAAAAGTACCACTGGTAAGAAACCACAGATGAGAGAGGCACCCAATTGGTTTGGAAGGAGAAGGCTTAAAGTCATGCTGCTGCCCTCAGCACGTCCTCCTGTTTTTCTTAGATCACCGCCTGCCAGCTTGCAAGTTCCTAAGAAACACAGTGATCAACTCAAGCCTTGCGAGAAGTAAAATCTATAAAAAATATGAGACTTCAAGAAAAATTTAGGCATGTAGGTGCAAACTGCAAACCTAAATCATTCTCAGTTGGCACTTTAACTATGTAGGCACCACGTTACCTTCCCTTTATCCATGCCATGAATCATCCCAGTCTTGAAACAGCTGGGGAGCGTAGACACGATCTTATAGACTACATGCTAAAACGTTGTGTTGTATTCTTTGACTCAATTTGCTTTTGATTCTTTTAGTGAAACACCTCAGATAGTGCTGCATCTTGACTGTTCTAGAAAGCCTTCATGAAGTTAAGAAACTTTTAACCTCCTTGTCTTGGGAAAAACAAAGATATTCTACTTCTAAGAAAATAATCCTACAGTGTAGCATGTAAGCAATGACCTCTTCTTTTGCCATTTTGAACTTGAAACACATGTTCCTAGATCGGTGTATTGTGTTTACGCTCTTCTACATCACCTCTAGTGTATTTGCACCATATCATAGATGGCCAGAAATTCTTCCTCACCTCTACATTTCAGAAAAGCGGCATTAAAATCACAGAAATATACCGTAAATATGTTCTAGGAATAGCCAACTACTTGACCAAAACACAATCCCTCCCATTATAGTATTGCTCACACAACAAAAAACATTATTGCTAAAACAATGGGTCAGAAAGATTAATTTATCTTTTCAGATATTCCATAGACTAAATGAAAAGATGAGATCATAACCCAAAATAGCTGAAAATAATTGAAAACAGTATGATTTCATACTGGTAGAGAAGGTATTAGAATTAGAATGCAATAAAACCACCTCAAGTAAAGCTTGAAGCTACATCAAGACTGCTGTAAAAAATATGCTACTTGAAGCCCCTGAGACAGGTACAATACACCTCTTTTTCAGCATCCTAAGCAGCTTAGAAATCAAGGCTCAGACAAGGAAACCAATGAGAAAAGAGAAAAAAAGAAATTGTATAGATATTTAAAGGGTGGGTGTCAAGAGTATGGGGACATTCTTTTTTTCAGTGGTACCCAGGGACAGGACAAGAGGAAATGGGTACAAACTTGACCATAAGAAGGTCCACCTAAACATGAGGAGAAACTTCTTCACTTTGATGGTGGCAGAGCCCTGGCAGAGGCTGCCCAGAGAGGTGGTGGAGTCTCCTTCTCTGGAGACATTCAAAACCCACCTGGACACATTCCTGTGCAACCTGCTCTGGGTGGACCTGCTTTGTCAGGGGGATTGGGCTAGATGATCTCCAGAGGTCTCTTCCAGCCCCATATCATTCTGTGATTCTGTAACTTATGGAAAAACAGAAGACTGGAATGGAGGAACACTGAATGTTCTGCTCTTCTGAAAATAGTCCTACATGTTAATCTGTAAATAATCTGAAGCGGATAACCAGCAGTATGAAATATCACTATTCAATCCACTTGTGGAAGAACACAATACATCTGCATGTCTCACAATGAAATATATGGAAGGATGAAAATAGAATGCTCTAGACATAAATGAATGGAACAAGAGGGTGGGGTTGTGTTGGGTTTTGGTTTTATGTTGTTCCCCTCCCCATTACAGAAACTGCCAGATCCTTGAGCTACAAAACAACAGTCTGAAAACTATCTGAAAATCTTCAGCATCACACACTGCATTATTTGGGTGTGAGATTGTAAAAATAAGAGGCCAGTAGATACAAAAACAACTGAATACTTTTTTTTTTTTCAGTATGTGGTTCTAAAGTCAATTTAAACGATCTGGGGTTTCCTGTCATAATAATATGTAAAAAGCATAGCAGAAAAATATAAACTTTAGTAGAACTTTTTTAGACAAGGAATAGCTGAGGAATTTCAGGAAGAAAATTGTAACCCTTTTTTAATATTAATAAAGCATTTATTTCCAGTTTCACCCTCTTTTCACTATTAAAGTATTTCAGAAGATTTACATTTCTGCACTACTCTGAATAAAATGCAGTTATCTTTGTTAATGATATTTCCTCTGTCAAAAGCTGGAGCTCAATGACTGCTTGAAAGGCCACCTAATTTGACTGTTGCTGCTGGAACATTACCTTTAGCTTTTTCAAAAGCTGTTCTATAGCTTTTCATTGTTATATTCCCTGAAAGAAATGTTCCACCTACTAAACCAATTAGTACTTCAGGAAGGTAGTACTTCATGTATTCAACAACAGAATTAAAATGACATATCAGAGCCCTTAATGTAGTCATCATGTAACTTATATGCAGATCAAAAAAACAATAGTCCATTGAGCGGAAAAAGGGTCGGTTAAGACCCTTTAGCAGCTCAGGAAATAAATTTGTGTTCTTCTGTTACATTATTAACACGAGCAATAGGAATGAAGTCACAATAGTATAAATAATTCATCTTTTTCCATAACCTAGTTTGTGTCTTAGCAAGATGAAACTAAAAAGAGAGAAGAAAAAAAACCATTTATCATCTAAAAGATTTCATCAGCAAATTAAACAAGTTTGTATGAGAAATCACTTCATATTAAGCATGATGAAATATTCCTTCATATTAAATGCAGTAACACCAACAATAATTACTAAAATCACTACAGTTTTCTTATAATTACGGAAAAATATTTTGAAAAGAGCTCTCCTGATGCTTATTTTAGGAAAGCATCACTCTGCTCCAGAATCACTATACATCCACTACCAGATGATTATCCACCCATTCTCTGAAATATCCATTGAAGTACATTTTCCAAGATCCCTAATAGCCTTTCACTAATTCATACATTAGAAAGTGTTTCCCACTTTTCAACCTAAATTCATCACTCCAAATGAAGTTGCTGAAGAGGAATGAGAAAAATAATTAGTTGCTACTAACTTCATCTCGTCTTCTCCCCTCCAGAGCAAGCAAACCCAAGAATTGCTAGATTTTCCTCAAAAGCTACTATTCCGAAACTTTGTAGTGCTCATTTATAGCCTTCTTTAGACTAATTTTTCTACAATCTTAAAAACAGTTCCCCAAAGTAGACAAAGACTATTACCAAATAGAAGAGGATAAATCACATCCAGTCTCTTATGTACAGCAGGATCTTTAGTAGGTAATAGTCACTAATATGCTTTTATTGCAACAGAACTCATGATTGATCCCAAGACCCCCAAACCACTCACAAGTCGTATTTTGACATGTCACCTGTCTGTTTTCTAAATTTAATTTCCCCTGCTCAACAGTAGTCCTCAGTCTATTTTACGAGTTGACTTCAGATCATCTGTCCAATATGTACCAGACATCATGAACTCCAATTTCAACCAAGATGCCCACAGTACCCACTCACCACCCACATGGCCTCATCTTTTAATGTCACAAAGGTGGGCTAACTCCACTACTCAAAGAGTTAAAACATCAGTGGAACTAGGGCTGCACTTCTCAGTCCAACAACGAATGGTTGATAAGCATTCCCGAGAGAGAAGTTTCAACTAGGAGGAGAGCTGGTAATGTTTTATCTAATCCTACTTCTTTATACCATTTATGAGAATGCCATGGGAAATAGAATAACAAACGTTATGTAGGTCACATTAATTGCTCAATCTTTATCCAGAAGGCTGGTTTTCCTATCCCATTCCCACTCAACACACACTTAAAAGGAGGTCATAAACTACTGATGCCAATGACCATACATCAGTTTAACGGAGCGCAGCAAGACCTTACACTGTTAAACCATAAAAATGAGAAAAACATTCTCCTGCATCTCACTGGAGAGAAACATAGCAGCAACATAGGTTCTCAACAGCCTTACCCTCATTCAAACAGCACTATAGAGCTTCAAGTAAAAATGCACACTTACATACAAGAATTAGTAGACTAGAGTTATCAAACTCAAAGTATTTGAGTTCCACAATTTATTTTTAAAAATGTCTCCATCGTGTAGATAAGCGGTGGCAAAGACATTTTGATCAAAATAATGTACTGTAGGGGATAGCCCATTTGTCTCCACTTCCTTCTCCTTAAATCTATTTAAGGAGTCAGAAAGAATCTTTTATGACACAACCCTTCCAGCCTTGCCCTTTTCAGATGGATCTTTGATAACAGATTGCTCCTGGATAGGGCCAGATTTCACAAATACATATAGAAAACCATTTTAGTTAGCTAACTCAGAGCACAAACTAGCAGAAGATACCAGTAGCCAATCAGGAGACGGGCAAGAGAAGCTAAATTTAGAGCAAGTTTTTTGCCCAAAAATCTGTGGACTAACATATAAATCTTAGAATGCTCTAGTGGAAAAAAAATAAATGCAGTTTTAAAGTGATACCTTATTAAAGGTATTCTTACAGTACAAAGAACAAAATAACAGCAGATTAACACAAGGCAGAAAATTAAATACTATTGTAATTGCAGTTACCTTCCCACAAAACATTTAAAATAACTATTGCACAAAAAAAAATACTTTAATTAGAAATCAGGCAGGTATTTATCTGACCATTAAGCGACAACATAATTTTACATTAATGCATGCAATTAACAGGACCAGTGTTAAAGTGGTAGGACAATTCTATTATTTCAGAAAAAAACACCAGTCACTACCTATTAGACCTTTTCTATAGGCAAAACTACAGACTACAAAAATAGCACAGTCACAAATAATAGTTTTTAGCTTACAAATTCCCAAACTAATACATTCTGTAATCTAAAAGAAACAAAACAAATTATTTCACTCAGAAAAGAGCTTGTTGTGATAAGATACCAGGCAATCTGATTCTACTAACCCAAATAGTTTCTGAAAGTATTTTTCAATCTCAACTACTCTGTGAATTCTGAATTCATTTACCAATTAGATGCCCAACTTAACCAATGCAATGAGGTTTAAATAGCGTCAAGAGTTAGCAGTAATTTCAGCATCATTCTGAAGTGCAAGAAATTAATCATACGTACTATGTTCTAAACTCATATACATTTCTTAAAGTGTTACTAGTTCCTCAGTTTATTTATTACAGGTCACAGATAACCTAGAGTAATTGGCCTAAAACCTTTTGAAAATTCAGCTGCTTTCATATTAAGTTATATGTTGCCCAGAGAGGTGGTAGATGCCCCAACCCTGGAAACGTTCAAGGTCAGGTTGAATGGGGCAACCTGATCTAGTTAAAGATGTCCCGGTTTTTTGCAGGGGTTTTGACTAGATGACCTGTAAAGGTCCCTTCCAACCCAAACTATTCTATGATTCTATGTTTGGATGGTAAAGGCATTAATGCACATAAAGCTGGAAAAAATTATACAAAAAATGCTTCTGGAGTTCTTTATTTCGGAATTTTCCTTATGGGTAATTTTTAGGTTCTGGAAAAGGAACAATTAGCTCTGCGAGTCAGGATATTAGAGGAAATAGTAATTTTGTCATTAAAATACTTTGGTTCTGTTATGAAAGATTCAAATAATCAATGCTTGAATAAAAATTCTCCTACTATCTACTGCCAAAGTAAAAGTACTCAGGATTCTGAAACTCTTGCCAAAGCATTAAAAAATAGACCCCGAAATTAACTGCCACATTTAAGTTAGTGAATTCTCAATTTAGTAATTTCTAGATGATTTTTTATTGGTTTCTTCTATTTTATCTCTCTTGTGAAATGTTCCTTACCCTATCATCAATTAATTTATTCGGTCACCCTCTTCTTTCTTGGTGTTCACAACTACTACAACCTTGTATCTGAAGAAGTAGGAGCAGTGGACCAAAAACATTTGAAGACAAGACCAAACATTTCCAAAAGACTATATCAATAAAAAAGAGATTTTTCCCCCAACAACAACCTTCAGAAAATACAAATGAAAAAACCAGTTTTCCACAACGATGACCTTCAGGAAGGCAGCTAGTATTTCTCCTCAGCTCATTCTGGGAAGGTGTTCTATAAAAAGACTTTGAGAACTAAGAAAAAAATTGCAGCAGAAAAGTAACTGAAGAAGAAGAGAGTTTGCTGCCTTCTTCCCAGTTGCCAAAAGCATCTTTGCTTCTTCAAGTGTGAAAACAGCATAAATGGTAGCATGCTCCTCCCTCACCTTCTGCTTAGGTCATCTATCCTCCTGAGAGCTCCAGACACTTCTGCTGTTGCTCAGCTATTTCCTTAGAGGCAGCAGAATGAGCCTGACCCAATTCTGTAGGTTTTGCTGCTACTTGAGAAAGTACTTGGGGAAGGTGACAATGGAAGGTAGTAGAATATACTGTGTAAAAAGAATTTTTATTTCATACCCAAAAATCAATTTTCCCTTTAACTCAGCCATAGCAAATTTGGCAGCTCTAAGTTCTATACTATGCTTAGAGCTCCCCAGTCTATGCTGGCTCATTTAACACAACCACGAAAGTGATACTTTTAGGGCAAAGTCCACTGTGCAGGCCACTATCTAATCATCCACAATGAAAATCTCTTAAGTTATATAGCAAGGTTAAAGCAGGACATTGACTTTTTATGAAGAAGCAAAGTAAAAATATTGATTATGTTTAACAGAAAGATGCTCAAGGGTAAGACTTAAAGATTAAAAAAACAACACAATCAAACAGTAGCACCCTGAGAAGGCTCTGTTCACTTGACATTTTGGACTTCTCTGCACTTATAGAAGGTGAAGAAAAGTTTTCATCCTGCCTACAATACTTCTTAATCATAGTTTAACACAGTTGGCCATTGCACTCAGTTCAGATTCAGTAGGAGAAGCAAAGTTGCCAAACTGCATGAAATCTCTAGACAACACAGCAAAGGGGGCTGTTCGAAATGAGTCTTCTCTGAGAGCAGATATGGAGCCTGGTTGACAGCAAAAGACCTCATTAGTGAGATGAAGCCACCAGCTTCCTTAACCTGAGATATGAATTATGTGATAGATGAGTGTCTAAGTGATCCACATGTGATCCACGCCTCAAGATTAGTCTCAGCACTGCCCCAAAATTTACATTAGCAGCCTTCTGGTTCCCTAGGAGAAGTATGGTATTAAGTTAAAGCTGCAAAGCCTTCAAAATATGGAAGTTATCTTTCTTTGCTCTAGTGTCAATCATCATCTTCAGCTGAAAAACAAAGTACTTCTCATTATGATCCATGGATCTGGGAATTTACCAATCTTGTCTCCATGCTACAGAGCAAAGATCTTCACGGGTGAACCAATGAAGCTCTCTGTCTTTCCAGAGGGGTTTTCAAAAACCCCACCCACCAGTCCTCCCTCATCTTTCTCATGTGTATGGCATAGAAGAGGAGACAGTGAGAATATCAGGGAAAGAGGAAGGTTAAATTGTGCCTGACTCCGTTAGGGAACATTAAAAGCTACATGGACTTGATAGCTATTTTTGAGGTGGGTCTTGTTTTGCAGGCATATTAGGACAATAGCTATTACTCTACAGCTATTACAATAAACAGGGCTTTTTTCATTTAACAATTTTTCACATTGCAAGAATAGGAGCAAGAAGTTATCAGAAACAAAGGAATGTGCAATGTCTGAACTTCCCCTTGCCAACACTGCATTTATTAATACAGACATAGGAGTATTAGTTTATATCATACTAAGGCTTTATAGGAATGCAACACAACAGTGAAGCTTGCTAAAGAAAGGAGGAAAAAGACAACAGTGGTACATTTAGTTTCCTAATTAACAATAATGTCAAGATATATTGGCAGTAAAAGTTTAATAAAAATTGGATTGCAGCTACTTCCTGAGGCTTATGAGGTATCTGTAGCATTGCACCACAGCATGGGATATCAGAACACAGTGGGACTGTTTACCCTGTCAATCACTTGTCAATCTACCCAGCTTTCTACAAATACCCCTTGTATTTGGGAGCAGTTCCACAAACCTCAGTAATTAAAATTTTTAAACACAATGATGGACAAACTTAGCAAATCTACTAAGTTAAAGCCACTAACATGCATAAGGAACAAAAAGTAGTGTCATGGTTACCTTCCTGCAATTGGAAAAGTTACATGTAAAAATCTCCTGTAGTTATTTATTTAAAATATTTATTTTTCAGGTATTATTTCCATTTGTTAAAAAAGAGACGTATTAGTAAGCATGCAAGTGTGTGTGTGTGTGTCTTTAAAGTCAAGAGATAATTTTGGTTTTTCTTCTTCACAGCATGCTTCCCATTGAAAAAAGGAAAATACACAAAGCATCTTGGAACTATTTATGGTAAAGAAAGCTAGACTAACCAGATTTTCCATTAAGAATGCAGGAAAGCAAGTTTTCATGAAAAAAAGTCATCATCTTCATAAAAGATAGAAATCTAGACATCACAGCATCTACTAGCTAAGATTACAGTGCAAGTCACCAACAAGTAAGGTCACACCAAGGTTCAGAACAGTGATGAGAAATATTATGCTGAAGAAGCTGAGCAGACAAAAAGCTTTCACTGTGCCCATGAATTTGATGAAGTTGATAACTGAAGAATGGAAGAAGCATGACTAAACATGATATCCCCTGAGCTCTGACAAGATATACAAGAAGAACGAGTCTCATCAGAAATTATTGCTGCTATCTTATCCATTAAATGATCCTCTATTTCTTTGCACACAATTTTTTCTTTCATTGATCCATGACATTCAAAAGAGGGGATTTGACTAGCTTAAAGTTCCTCCTGACTGCCCCGGAAACTCAATCTGGAATGCTGTCAAATTATGGGTTTGATTGCAATATGCATAGTTTGTATCAGTGAAGAAATACAAGTTTCTGTACTGAAGTATTCCCTGTCCTGGGTTCGGGTTTGGCAGACTTGCATTTCCTGAAGAAACAAAAACCCCTGCAACTCTAACAGCTGGCCAAATAAAATATCTGTCTTCAAAAACAGGAGAAACCATAGCATCTTTCTCAAATATAAACCCACTGATGATTTTGTAAGACCTGCCATAATTCAAACATTCAAGGTGAATTCTTCATTTCTGGAACACTTTACACATATATTATCTCTTAACACCATTCCTGGTAATTATGATCTGCAATTTCAAGTGACCATAAAAAAAAGTTATATGATTTGACAAATACCTTGGTCCTGGTTTGGTACAGAAGCTACGCTGTTGGTATAGTCTGCCGCTTCCTTCTTACAGAATCATCTTATCCTTTTCATACCAAAAATGTGTTAAAAGAGCAAACAACTCGGATAAGAACACTCTTATCTGAGAAAGAGGATTTTATCTCCCTTAGCCAGAACTCCATATATATACGTTATAAGAATACTGGCTAGTACTGTTATAGGAAGAAAGGAAACTGGAAGAACCAGGAGGATTCTGAATTTCAAAAGGTAAGCGCAGTACCACCAGACTGTCATTCACTTCAGAGACAGTGTCCAAATACTAGGACATTGTATTGATCTGATCAACAGCTCAATTCATTATAGGCCATAAAGAAACCTTCAGGGCTAGAGCTGGCACTGATGGAAGCGAAAAAGTGGGGAAGATTGATCTCCTCATTGTTATGAAAAATGCACATCATCTTTCACCTACCGACACATCATTATTTTTCAAGATTCCCACGCAATATATAGTATTGTTTCCTACATTTTTCATATGCTTCCCTTGGCCCAGATTTCATTAAGATGCTGGCAGTGCCATCTGCAGCTCCAAAAGCATCTCTTCTGTCAACAGCTTGATCTCAGATGAGTCATTCAGCTTGGGCTAGCAAGCCAGGAGAAAAGCCTCTTAAGCCCACCTAGAGAAGTCAACTTGGTGGGCTGCATTAAACACCTTGCAAGAAACAGTCCGCCAAGTGGAGAGCACTGAAAAACTGTCTTTGCCTCAGTTTGAAATTCTAACCTTGAAATTCTGAATTTGAAATTCTGAAATTCTCAAGTCTGCCACAGCCCAGATTCCACTGTAGAATTTTGCATCATCATTCAAAACAAAGGACGCCTCATTCCACCCAAGCAACACAGCTCTCCCTAATCTTTGGCAGAGGAACCTGGAGAACCTGATGGAAAATAATCTGCCAGATGCCAGCACTGATACTCACCACAGGTATCAGTCCCATATGGTAGACATCCACTACAAGACATGAACCTATTTAGAAGAGAAACTAAGCAGTACATTTAGAAAAGCTAGTATATCCAGTTTATATGATAATTGTTTATATCCAAAAGCAGCAGACCGGACCACACAAAAAACAGGAACAGGAAAAAAGTTAAGATCTTTGTGTTCTGGCAATATTTTTCCCACTGTACAAATCTGCTTTCTGAATTAAGAGTTTTCAGTTCAGTCTAGCTTGGAAACGACTTGAGTATACAAAAAAAAAATATATTTTAGAATTATATATAAATATTAACTAAAAAAAAAAAAATAGGGTGGAATTGTAGGATAAGTTAGTAGTGCAGTGCTAGGAAACTCATGGAAGGCTGGGAAGTAACCAGCTCAGTACCCACAAGGGGGAGCCTGCCCTTGAGAATAAATCTGAACCCTTGCACTTCATTAGACAGTTTGTGGTCATCAGACAGCCCACCAGTCTAGAATTTAGCACAGAAAACTTTCAGCAAACTTTAAGCTTTAATCAGGGCTGATGTTTGCATAAGAGGAGAGTCACAAGAGGGGAAGAGCAGGAAGTTGGAAAAAATTAAGAAATTGGGATGTGACCTTTACAAAGGGAATTCATACAATCTGTCTAAATACACAGATTTTTAAAAGGAAGAACCAGCCCAGGGAAACAGGAATGGAACACACATACTCAGAAGATATATTTCCTATTTATCTTGATTCCTATAGTATGCCTATTTTCACTTCTAATCTGCTTGGAAATGACTAAATATTTGTTAGTATTTCCACTTTGGAACTATTTATCTTCATAGCCATGGTAATACATTCACATAAAGGCATCAGAGCTGCCAAATTCCTTCGTTACAATTTGGATCATGGTGTAGAAGCTGGGGTGTTGGCACTTGCATCTCACTGGACCCATAACAGCAGACACTCATCATCATCAAGTCATTATCACATTTTCCCTTCATGGCTGTGTTTATTTTAAGAAATTCCCATGTGTTCAAACACTACCTAGGCTTACTTCAGAGTACGAATTCCACATAAAACTTCAGCACAAATAAATATTTCCTTACTTTCCCTTTACAGTTCATATCTTCTAAAGCAGTTTCTACAGACTCATATCACCAAGTTAACATCCAAAAACAAAACAAAAAGCATAAAACAGAGCAAAACAACATATTTACCATGCATGCTTTAAACTCCCACAAAAAGCTAACCATGTTTCTTTTCAAAACTACAGTTAATTCACACCATATTTCCTTTTTTAAAAGGGTCTCATATTTGGAAAGTTTTACGTAGTGTAATCCTCTCTAAACATTACACAATCTCAAAAGCACTGCTGATAAAACTACACCCAGCAGGATATTGTAATTAAGGATAAAGCAAAACAAAGCATCAATTAAAATGTGATTTCTGGTTGTACAATATTTTCCTCTGGTAAGGAGCTGAAACCAAATTCAGAACATCTTCTCAATCTTCTGGACCACCCAACTTAAACTGAAATATATTTCAAGCTTATTCCTTAGTTTCCGTAGTTTTTGTGGTTTTTACTTACTGGTCACACCTTTCTGTGCACCCAATTTCTTCTCCTATCTCTATTCACTGAAAATAGACCCAAGGTTTTCCATATCTTGATATAGAAGGAAAGAGGTTCCTAGCAGATCCAGGCTAATTCACTGACCATGGTGTACAAAATTGATGATGAGCAAACACTTGAGCAGTAGGATACATTGATCATCTTCTATCTCTATCTTCCTTTAGGCGTACCAAAACTACTCTCCGTTTTTGTTTAAATACTTGCCAGATTCACATGGGACCTGTACTATTATTGTGCAGAATGAGACATTACACCATTAAAAAAAGAGACTTTTCCGAAACATTCACATTTAGCAAGCTAATTAGAAAGTCATCCTAAGTTCGGAAGCCAAAACAAAACACAATGAACAAATACAGTCATACAACCATAATTAAAAAATGCAAGTAAAGTGAACAAAAAAAACCAGATTAAGAACAGCAGACTTTCTTACAAAACAATCCCACCCACAGCTAGATCATGAAAAAAAAAAAAGCACTGAATACTGTTACAGGAATCCAGTGTAAGTTGCATTTTCAACAAAGTACATAGTCAAATAGCTTTACATTTCTAAGGAATTAAAGAACATTCTTACAAATGTATACCACTAATTCATCAAACAACAACACAAAATTTAATACAGATAATACTTTAACTATTTTCTTTTTGGGCACACTCAAGAACTTCTTAAGACTAGCATCTCTAGCTTTATTGCAGTTTCCCTTTGACTACTTCTCAAAGACTGGGGTTACTTCTTGTGTCTGGGGGGGGACGGGACGGGAGGAGGAAGGGGTTGCATTCATTTTTTTTTATTTGTTTTAATATGTTAACATCTTAAACATCAATAACGAAGGCCCAAAGAATTACCAGTGTTAATGCATTTGCATACCCACACATCACACACTAAGGCATTGTTGTATGCATGAAATACAGAGTTAGGAACACTCACATTCCCCTTCCAGGGAACTCGCACAACTGAGTGGTTATGCTAACAGTGCTTTACTTCAGGGAACAAATTTAAAGTCTCTTACAATGACATAACCATATAATATTTTTCCCCTATACAAATTGCTTTCTACTTTTGTTTATTAACATGTGCAACAATTCCTGTGTACCTTAATCTAAATTTCTTTAGAGTAAGCATGTGAAATAATACGTTGATAGCATTTCAACACTCTTCTGCCTGCACTGAAAGGCTCTCCAGGCTCAATCCTACATTATAATTTATGATGATGATCTACAGCTCTTGTAAGACAAATAGTCTTCCCTGGACAAGAAGACAAATCATCAACCAGCAGATCCCTCATACGGTATTTGCTGCTTTTGGGTAAGCGTTAGCTTTTTCAGGTTTCAGAAAATGAACCAACTCACTGTCTAGAATTTCTCAAGGTATAAGAGCTATTGCTTGTTAGTAATGCTCGCTCCAGATGACTCCATTTCACCATCCCAGTCAAACACATCGAATCAAACACAATAGTGCAAGCTGTCATACTGCAGAACAGAATTAGGCCATTCTCCCCACTTGGCACCTCTGTGGATAAAATCACTATGAAGACAGCTTGTAACAGAGTGGTTAGGAGACCAGCAGTGAATTAAATTAGTGGCAGAAAAAGCTCTGATTTTCTGCCACTACAGTGAAAATTCCACATCCACTGTTACTCCTAAATGTTAAATCTTGTGAATTTATAATTCCAGGAGACTGTCAAGTTCCATTTCTTTAATAAGAAGTCACATATCTGGAAGCATTACTAGTATTTTAAGTAGCGTACTGAATATTTGCCAAATGATCATTCTTAGGTCACTCACCTCAAAGACTCACAACTTGCTGCAGAAATCTTTTCTTGACCAATCAACCTCCTAATTCAATACATTTCTCCCAGTTTTGCCCTTTGTTCCCCCATATATGTGCACACACAATACTGCCATTCTTCCACTATTCCAGTCATACAGAACTAAATTAACAGCACATATTCATTCTAAAGCCTTCCCCATAACTTGAATCTGGATCATTTTTATTTCATTTGGCCGAAGGGAAGAAAAAACAAAACCCAACACAATAGGTTTTGCAACTTGATTTCAAAAGCAGATAAAACATCACTTTAGCCCCAGTCCCACTGAAATATTTTTAATGTTGCAACAAAATGGAAATGGATGTTCACTTCAAATGCATTTGAAGTGAACATCCCACAACATTAGCAACAAAAGCAACCCACCTTACCATTGGTTTTCTAAAACTATATAGGGTAGTTAAAAAAAAAACAACTTCTCTTACATGTCCTGGAACATCTTCCATACACATGCATGAAATTGCATGATCTTATTGTTTCATACTACACTGTAAATTTATGGCTATTATTATCATTAGATCTCTTACAATAGTTTTCTCCTCAGTGATCACAATCTTGATTTTGCTGGAATTATTTCACATTTCCCACATTCTCCAGTCCATATCCACAGGAAAAACAATTCTGGCATACTTTATTATTTAAATCCCTCAGTAATATTTCCTCTAACAAAATCTACTAGTGCGATGCTTACACAGTTTAGATCAGTAATCAACAGGCTACAAAACAAGGGACCCAGTATTAACTACTTCCCCCCAGTGCCTTATCTAAAATTTTAACAGGTTGTGGCACAACTGGCCATACCCCAGCAGCTTCCAACCTAATTTTATACATAAAATTTCAAGTAAGGGTGACCGTACACTGCATGTTGTAAGATTCTTTCATCTTGACAAGGCATGCTAGCTAAACAGGTTTAATTAATAGTAGTCTTTATTTAGAACCTAAAACGGGTTTACAATTTTTTGTTTATTTCCTAGCCCAAGAAGTCTATAATATGGTGAAAGACTCTTCTTTTACACAGATAAAGCCACTGTTATCATTCAGAATGGTGAAGATGATCTACTTTGGCAGTTAGATCCCCGGATCTGAACTTGCCTGGCTACCCTTACTGGTGAACCAAAGACAGAGCAACACTGTGGCTATGATTCTTTTTCTAGATTAAGTTTAAATTTAGCATCTGCCAAATCTACATACAAACCCAAAATTTAGTTGGGAGACAACACCTCTACACTCCATGTCAGATGAGAAGTTTTGGCTTCTGCACCTCTGACATGAACACTGTGCTGGAGATCAAGAATCAAAGCACTCCGGCATAAATTTGATAGGCTCTCCATTTTGTAAGAGTTCTGGGTTTTGATTTTTTAAAAATCTGTGATCTGGAAAATATTTTTTTGGGGGTCATATTTTCATTTTGTGTTGTAGTGGCATAAAGGATGTAAGTACCACTGCTAGAACAAGTTACAGCATAGGAGAGTTACGCAAAAGTATTTGCTCAATTGAACTTACAGACACATGACTAAAATCAAGGAAATCAAACAGTCTTGTTTTTTACAAAGAATGCACAATGCATAAAAAAAAAAAACAGAATATGACAGAACCAATTAATCATGGGCTAGATTTAACACTAATGTTTAAGTAGTAAGGATCAGACCAGAATTTTCTCTAGTCTCATAAAAGATCACTGCTCTCCTGCAACATACTGAGTATGTCTTGGAGTGTGTCATTTTTTTGGTTCACATAAATAACTTTTAGTTCTGCTAAGCTTTTCAGGCTTTTTTTCCCTTCCCACTTTTAGATGCCCATTTATACTCTCTTCTCTCCATTTAGCCTTTCATATCATTAGATTCTGAGAAGCAACTACTACAAATACATTAGCTATTATCCTACCTTTGTAACCCTTCCCTGTGGGCCTTATCAAACTTGAGATGCAACCTTTTCAGTTTTGAGGTCAATCAACTATCTAAATCCCTTCAAGCTATCCACCACTCCTACAAAAGTCCACAGGAGGAGAAAAAAAAAAAAAAGTTGATATTTCTTCTATATCCCCTGAATTAAAGTCCTAAAGCACAGAACAGCCACCATCGAACCTCCCTTCAGACATGCTGCCTTCTCAAGTCCAAGCAGCCCTTCCTTACAACTGTATGAATTACACATTCACAGCAAAAATAAAAATGTCACTGAACTGTCTGGACAGAAGGGGAAACGAAAAGAAAGAGGCAAGGATTTGGTCTCTTTTACATATTACCCTGCAAATCCTCAAGGAGTACTTAACCAAAAGATTTACCCCCCCCCCCTTTTTTTTTCTTTCCCCGAAAGATTAGGGGCCAGGGAAAGAAGGCTTCAGAGCACGGTTCTTTAAACACCCTTGAGCCATGGAGGGCCTGCACCTGGGCTTGGCTGTAAAGATGAAAAGAGTTCAGCAGGTCCCAGCTTTATTCCCCACGAGGTGGGTCTGAACAGCCATTAGCAAGAGCAGGCCCCTCAAGTGTCTGAGGGAGAGAATAACCTCCGCTCGGTATTCAGCAGCATTTTATTCCCAAATAAAACCACCAGCCCCGGCTCCAGCATCCCTACAAGAGCTACAAGGATGAGGACAACGCTCAGGGTTGTTCATCACTGCAGCCCTTGCTTCAGCTCTCCTTCTTGAGACCAAATACCCCATTTTGTATATTGGCACTTTTCCTTACCGTAATGAGTATCCCCCTTTCCTTACTGTGATCCATCCACCAAGACTCAACCCTACACAGTTCAATGTAGTTTCAACCAAAGTCTATCGATCTGAGGGTGGGAAGCTTAGCCTGTATCTTCCTGCACACACTACTCAACCACTCACCAATTTGGCAAACTTAAAACCTCTACCAGGACTGTGAAGGGAAGAAGGGAGCAATCGAAGCGTGGTGCAGAGTAAGCCTCTCATCTGTCCTAAGCATATCCTAAGTACTCCTTCATGTGACAAGTCAATTCAAGAAATGGATATTGCAGACTTTTTTTTTTTTCAATTAAGAACACTGAAAAATGTACTCAAATGGTGATACACTGCTTTAATTGTAAATGGTCAAATATTTCCAACAAAAGCAAATACCTCCGACAAGTCTCAATCTGAATATTAAATTTCAACTTAATAAATATATTCAGAGAAGTTTGAAAAGCATTGAGATCCCACTGGCAGATAGAACTCACACTGCAGCTGTAATATTTCATCAAGTGTTGGATGGTTTATGTCATTTGTGTGGAAAAAAGGAACATTTACTGTATCAGCAAATTCCTACGTTTTCCAGCTTGGCTATTGTCATGAGTAAAGGATATGATCATCAGTAAAAACAAAAAGTATACCAAAAACTTTGTGGGTCATCAATAATTGAGTTAAGCTATGCTGAATTATTTATTATTAATCTATTAACATGCTTTACAGTTGGGGGGCTTATCCCTTAAGCAGAGACTGATAAAAAAAGACAACAACGCACAAAAAAAAACAACCCAAAACATAAAACCACAAAAAAACTCCAAAATCTCTAAAGTTAGCTGTAATTTCAGTTTTAACTAGAGTGTGCTTATAAAAACACATCAGTTGAAGAGCAGCTGCTCTTTAACAAAGAGCATTTCATATAGCTTTAGCTCTAGGATGCAAAAAACTGTTCAAACATGCTTTGTAGGGCAATATTATTGCAAAAAGCATTTGTAGATCAACGTTACAACAAAAAGCATTATTAAAGACCAAGAGCAAATTAAAGCTTTTAGATAGCCTTGACTTTCTTTGATACAATGGAACACATGAAAGCAGATCTATGCTGGCTAAAGTGGATGTGCATTTTTGCAATAATGTTGTTTCCCTTGCCAATTTCCTACTCCTTTTGAAGAATTTGGGCAGCGGCTGCTACAACCAGTACATTATAGGTTGCCTGTTTCAAACCTTTTTTTTTTCCTTACAGAAAGGCTAGCAAAACAACAACAATTATTTTTTTTTAATTACTGTAAAATATTTTTTGATGCATTCTATGTACGACTACTTTTCTAGGGGAAAAAGCTAAGCTTTTTATAACAACGTACACTTTGGGAATATTTTCAAAAGGAAAAATACTTGTGTTTGAATGCTGTGTGGGTAATTTTTAAAAAACTTTAAAACAAATTCAATGCATTTAAAATGCTATATAAATCAACATTCGGGATGAAGGGTCAACAGGGGTTAAACTGTCTGTCCTTCTTGACCACATTCATAAATGTCTTTTCTAGCTGTACTTATAGAAGCAACTGCAGCGTAACTTGGATATTAAAACCTCCAAGGAAACCAACAATAAAAGCTGCTAAGAATTTCACAAGGGTTTTTTTTTTTTTTTCCTTAGGTGTTAATTAAATGATCATTTAACACTGAAATGTAAACACAACATTTTCATCTACTGACAGCATAGCCTATTATAAATCCAGGGTAATAAACGTCCTGGTGTTAATACTCTGAACCAAGTTCCCACAACACACTAAGATGCCTTGTCGTGTCTAAGGTTAAGCATCTAGACACAAAACAAAGATTGTGCCTACTCGACTTCCAGTTCAATTTTCCCATCGCCCAGTGACCTAGGTAACACTTTGAGCAATAAAGAATAAATTTAATTTCTGCAGCATTTTGTGAGGATTAGGAACAATTGTTGGCCTGCAATGACTTTTTATCCTTGGATTCTTTCTCTTCCAGAGCATTCC
Organism: Scolopax mira; assembly: GCA_004320125.1. Taxonomy (NCBI): domain Eukaryota; kingdom Metazoa; phylum Chordata; class Aves; order Charadriiformes; family Scolopacidae; genus Scolopax; species Scolopax mira. Next base: position 139,130 of record BJBW01000403.1, read on the forward strand.
CCCAGTTCTAAAAGAAAATTCTGATGGTTTAAGACACAGAACAAACAGAACTTTAAATTAGGCTTTTTTCAATCAATTGGAACTGTTGGAGGGGAAGCAATCAACCTTTCTTTGGACTTTTCTCAGCTATTCAGTTACTTTAGGCTTTAATCTTCCACTCGCAGAAGAAACCTACCATCATAGGGACAAGCCTCTATACTTTCACATCTTCCCTTGACCTGATTTATTCTTCTATTCTATTATTTTTTTAATCAAGATGACACGACTGCACTTAAATGTCCAACTCTGTGCAAGCCGAGACTTACAGATGTCCTCTTTATAACATTTCACACCATGTTTCTGCACCACATAATAACGGCATTTCCTCTGACATGCCTTTTTACTTTTCATTACTTCCTTCACTGAGATTCAGTTTCCTCCTTAACTCCAGCCTAAAAGGTTTCCTATATCACAATTTACCAAAGCTTTCAAGGTTAACCCTCCAGGAACAACCCAGGGACTGATTCAGACCGAACACGAGTATGGTTACAGGTGACCCAAACCCAGTTATTTTCATTTTCATATTAAAAAGCAATTATCTGAGTTTTCCACTTTGACCGCTATCATGGCAACAAAATTATGAAGGATATTTATTTATGTTTGGGGCCAAACAAGTCAAGGTAACAAAGCCATAATAGCTAGAGTATATGTTTCCATTACTCTGAATACCACCACATTTTAAAAATTATTTTGGCTTGAGTAATTATTAATATGATTCACGTTTTTGCCTTTGACATATTTAAGTATCAAAACCTAGTAGCATCAAAGATTTTGAATGCCAGATATTTGTGTTGGTCCAGAAGAATCGTCTTAAGCCATATTTCTGCTTGCTTGGTGTTTAACATGATTTTCAAATTAAGGTTAAAAGTGACTATATACCATTTTGGAGCACTTGTTCTAATGAAAAAATCAATAGTCTAAGTATCTCTACAGATGCCTTTCACTGAAATTAGTCAACTATATCACTTGGTAATGCAGATTATGTAATGATTTAGTGATCTGCCCAGTAGCAGAATGAGTTTACAGCCCCAGAAGTCCATCCAATTTGCCATTTTATCCCAATAGCAAAGGAAATACTGCTTGTAAAAAAACAGACTTGAAATTATGGGATTTCTTATAATTAAAGAAATAAAGGCAAACAACTGCAAATTAAAGACACCTTCCAATTATCTCAAAATTAACAATACAAACATCCATCCTGAGAGCACAATTTCACAAGAAAAACAAGAAAAATATTAAAAATCCAATACGATTACTTCAAGTAATAACATTTAGTCTGATTTCTGTATATTTAGTACGTGGCAGGTGCTGTGAAAATACAAAAGAAAGCATAGCTCAGGAAAAGCCAACAGATTAAGAGCTTCTAAATCAAAGGGCAGGAAGAGTAATGTAGTGAAGTTTGAAGTCCAGTAATTACACACAGTGATAATACATTTTACTTTTGTTTTTTTCCCCACAAACTACATTTCAAAAGTTCATGCTGGTTCCACCAACACTTTCCCTCAGCTCCATCTAAGGCTGAATGTTTGCTGTTGCTAGGATATAACTGCTGCAAGTTGTACACCAAATGCTTATATATAAATTCTTGCTTCTGTGCTCAAAAATAAATCACCTGATGAATTAAACAAGATTTTGCAGCACTTCCAAAATCTCTGAAAAGTCATCTTGCCATCTCTAACCCTACATAAGTAGGGTTCAGGTCCAAAGCACAACTTCAATGGTATTTTTATTTTGCTCACTATTCTGTAAAGGATGAGCAAGTTTTCAGTTTTGAAACATTTAGCAGAGCATAAGAATTGAAGGTGATGGTAGGACAAAAGAGAAGATGCACAAGCAAGCCAAGTTGCATACAAAATTCAAGCTCCGAAATCACTTTTCTTTCAAGATTGAAAAATGAGCAGGTGACAAAGCCTTTATAATGTCTCACAAAATTTTATCTCCTAGACCCTCCATACAAGAAACAAACGCCAGAGATGAGGTATCACCCAGCACAGAGGCAACATGTTTTCACTTTAGTTTCTTCTTACAAGTAATGAACCTCAACAAACATTTTTAATACCTATTTTTAGATAGATGAGACTATAGGTAAAGATAGGACTATCTTTATTACAGCAAAAATAAACTCACAGGACTAACTGCCAGTGGATGTGCAGCATATGGGACCAAATTCACTCCAAAACCACCCTCAGCTGAGGCAGTATGACCCTGTATCAGTAACAGTGCACTGACACAGCAAAGTTATGGTAACGGTGCTTCCACACTGCAAGAAAGAGTAGTAATTACTGTTGTGTATTAAATTAAGGAATTGTTTTTAGTTACTGGCTTACAATACCACAAAGCCAAAACACTTAGTTAACAATTTTGAAAGATGACCTATATTTCTTAGAAAATAAGTATTGTCCAAAAGTGATGCTCCTAAAATAATGCCAGTAATCAAAAATTAATGGTATTAAAATTGGTATGTTCACAGCAACTTTTCTATTCATGAGCACATTATTTGATTAGATAAAACAATATAAACATTGTATTTGAACTAAAGCACTGTGCCAGAAAACCACAAGTAATCAAAACACTGGCAGGATATACACAACGTGTGGAATTTGTTTCTATTTAACTCTAAAAGGTTAAGACTCAAATCATTTAAAAAAATAATCAGGTTTGTTTTGTACGCAAGCTGTCAAAGTGTCCCATAACAAATTATAAAAACTTAAATACTAAAAAGATACCAACACACTTTCTCGGGAAGGAGCAAGCAACAAGGTGGCTCAACAATTCACGCTCAAATAAATCTTTAATTGCTGCACATCCAACAAGGTGGAACATGCAGTAATGTTACCGTGGCACATCCAGCAATGTTATCGTGGCACATCCAGCAGGGGAAACTCACTCTCATCCAACAGCAGATCTACTTGCAGAAGGAGAGAGAATCACCGATATTGCCTTTTGAAAGTGGGAAACTCCTTCTTGCCCCTCGTGTGATTTTTAACATCCATAGCCACCTGTTTGCAGTTGGAGTAGGATTTCAGTGGCTCTGGGGTAATAAGTGCTTTTTTATTAAGCGCTTTTTTAATAAGCGATTTTCCCAGAGCTGTTAGAATGGATTCGGGCTGAAGATAAATATCTTCTCTCCAAAATGATGACTGTAGTCTCACTTGCCATGATGACTGCTAAAAGGAATATGACAGACCCATAAATTAAGCCTCAAATGCAGCTACCTTAAAAACAAGACCAGCAGTTAAAAAAATATTTTTAAAGTCACTTTTAGCACCTTAAATATACCACCCTTTTATCTTTTTTTTTTCTCTTTCCTAGCTAATGCTGGGGTTTTGTTTGGGTTTTGTTTTTTGTTTTGGTTTGTTTTGTTTTTCCTTTTGGCAAAGGTGAAAAAACCAACACCTAACACTCAGCAAGTGATGCAAATCACAGGTTCTCCTGCAGCAGCTGGAAGAGCAGAGGCCGAGAGGAGAACTTTCCTCCTCTTTGCGGGCAGCGGCGCTCGGGGTAGCGGGCTGGATGAGGAATGATGTCGGTCCGACCCGACAACGGTAACCCTGGCAACTGTAACCTGCAATTCCTGCCTAACCATTGTGGGATTTATTGTGGCAGGGGCCAAAGAGGCCAAGAGTAAAATGAAGCAGAGAACTATGGTGTCTGACACATCTAGTACCGCACACTTTAATCATAGCTGGCAGAAATTAATTCAGGAGGAATTTTTGCAAGGGCCCCCCATGCAGCATGTTTTGTTGTTGTTGCTGCTGCTGTTCTGGCCTAAGATATTTTTTTTTTAAATAAAAAGGGGGATTTTGGTGTTTAGGTGTTGTTTTTTTTTTTTCTTTAATTATTAGCTGTTTGGAATTTTTGTAAAGTGACTAACAGACATCTCAGAACTGCATGTTTATTAATCAGACTATAATGCAATTTTGTCCTTTAGAGATGAAGCATCTTAATCACATCGCTTATCTTTTCAAGTCTATATATTAGAAAAAAAAATATATTTAATATCGGACCACATCCACCGGAAAGATTGTTTTTCCAAAGCAAATATTGGTCAGTAAGGAAACTTAACCTCATTCCAAGCGCAAGAAATGTAAATCAAAAGGGACAAGCTTTGGGCATGGAATTCAATAACCTTTACATGCCACTGATTAATAAAGGTACCCTTTAAAACCGAATTTTCAAACAGCTTTGGGTCCAGCTACTTGGTATCCTGCAGCAAGCGGGCAATCAATGAACTGTGATCTAACCAGCCAAAGTAAGCAGTCAAAATCTATTTGCCTCAGATAAGCACTCACTGGGCTGGAGGGGTTCTTCATACAAAGGTACCATCGTCCATGCGAGACAAGGGAGCGTGAGTGGGCAGACAGGTCACTGAAAACAACACATCCCCCTTCTCACGGGGAAGGTACTTGTTGAACGAGGACTTACATTACCCCAGGGGATTTACAACAGCACCTTTATTTTAACAGGATTGGATCAAAACAGAGGTTCATGCACATTTCGCTTTGAAAGATACCTTGCAAGGTAAGATTAATATACCCTACAGCACTGCTTAGGCTATTTTTAGCATTAACTACTTCCTATTGAAATATTTATGTCAAAACACCATTGCAGATAGCTCTTAATGGGAAAAATCAGTTTCTGCTTTGACTAAAATTATTCATTTTAACTAGTTCCAGGAGATTTCTTGGAAGGCTGCTAAATCGGAAGGAAAGTAACCCGAAAAAGAATTTGCTTAATTACCTTTGAAAAATCAAGCATCTTTAGACACAGAAAATAATGCACTGTCTCTTTTAAACTCTCAACCTATCGCTTTCCTTTACTTACACTTCCCATCTGTCAACAAGTGCTTGTAATTTTATTACACTGTCCTGTAGTTTATGCAGAGTTGGTATTATTTTACAGAGTTCTGTTAATGGACTGGATAAATGGTAATGCTATTTAAACTAGTCTCCGGCTCCAGCAAACACAGCTGCAACTGTACTACTATTTCTAGGCAAACATCTTGACCTGAACACGCAGTGCTCTCTCAACCCGTCCAAAGAGAAATTGGAGCAGACAGCAAAGGGAAAGCATAGCCGGCCGCTGGCTGCAACCAACTGTGTCTAATCATAATTCATATACAGTGTACCCTCTTTCTTTTATATTGCATTTAGGCTACACAACAAGCATATGTGCTTCTTCACCTGGCATCTCATTTCCAGCCAAGGGTCAAATGGTAATTATTATTCACAGAAGCTCAAGGCTGTGTTGAAAACTCGCAGTGCACACACTGTTTGATTAGCTGTTAAATGCCAAAAATAAATACTAAACCCAAAGCGTATTATACATGTTATTGATCATGTTTTCCGAAATTTTATTCTCCTGAGAAATATTTGCTAGGATATATAAGCATATACGTATAAGCATGTACAACAATATACATATATAAAAAAATAAGTCATAGTAATCAAGCTACATATAATCTGAAAACTGACCAAGACCCTTTAATTAGCATCAATCCTTGTGCTGGCCTGACATTTTTCTTAATTACAAATTTAGCATTAAGCGACTGTAGATTTTCAGTAGTGCTCATATTTTCTTTTAATCATGAATACATTATAACCAGACATTCACTTTCATGGTCTGATCAGCAATAACCCTTAGGCAGAGGAAATTTAATACTGTGAAGCCAGTGATCTCTTACTTTCCACCATATATGCTATGAGCATTTGTGTGCTTTATGTCAAAGCACATTATAGATTTAGGACAAGCATCTATCAAATATATAATTCCAAATTAAATATATTCAAGTATGATTTTGCCTGAAGAGTGCATCCATTTTTTTGCCTGCGAATTACGGCTCATTCCTATTTTACATGAATTTAGATAACAACCATTACACTATAGGAAGAATAATAAAATGATCATAAATCCCATTCATTTTTCCTTTCTGATGGAAGCAATATCTTTATCATGGCTGATGGAAATTATAAGAGAGGCTCGACTGTTAATATAAAAAAATACATATGAATAGTTTATAATATTATTATAGTAGAGTAAAATATTTTTGTCAGAACAAAGCCTTCAGGAACTTTCTGGCCTAGTAATCTACTAATTTAGCAACTCATTGCACCTACAGGGAAGTTCTGGAAACAAAGCATACTTCCAAAGCAAAGGAAAGAAACAAGAATACACAGAACTAAGTGTTTACACTAATAATAGAGTAATTTTCAGTTTACCATTTCATATTACTATGAGAAGAGAAAAAAGAACTATTATTTCACAATATGAAAACAGAAAGCACAATATGAAAACAGAATTCAAAGTATAATGAAGCTTTTATTCCTGAAAATAAAAGCTTCGTTATACCATTTGTTCTCAACAATATTTCCATGTACTAAATTAGAAACAAATCACAGAAACCCCACCTTCCTTTTTCTTTTTTTTTCCAAGCACACAAGGGAAAAAACTCAATAAAATCAGCAATTTCAACTGCAGAAGTCTCACCTAAAGTCTAAATAAATGTGTCAAATACATATCTTATTAAAACAGGGCTAAATTTGTACCACCTTTTCAAAGCCTACTTAAGCATGTCATGTTGTATCCCTTACATACCACATACTGTAACTTAAAGGTATCTTAAAATTTATTTTGTTACAATATCTGATCATGTAGATAACTTCAGAAATCATTATCTAAACTTCATTCCACATTTTTACTGCAACAGAAATAAGTGGATTCTTAAAAGGGCCAATGGGTCAAACCATTAATTTAAAAATATTGCCAAGAGTAAAACATTATCAAACCAAATAATACAATCCAAACAAAAACTCATTATCAAAATGGGTATAGTTTTTATTTAAACTAAACATTTCATAGTTTCTCCTTCCCAGAGTTTAACTAACTTTGTTTCCTTAGCAAAGACACAGGAGAGACCTCTCCACAAACCTACCATTTGCCAGTGCTATGATTTTTCTGGTCGAGTGTCCACAGCCACAAGAACAGAACATCACAAAACCAGAGTGCTTATATGATGCTATAGCTCTGGGTCAGAATCACCACCAGCATTTTTTATTTCAACACAGAAACAAAGCAAAAATAAAAAAAAAAGAAAAACAAAGAGAAGAAAAGGAAAGCCAAAGTGTTCTTTCAGCAAAACTTCATTATGGAAGTGGGAATGGATGAAACAATATTTTGTCTCATACAACTAGAAATATATAACCTGAACTTAAAAAATAAAAGTCTTGCAAAGCAGTCAGCTTAAACAAAACAACAACATTCTCGGATACATTTTAACCCTGTTTGAGGTAAAAGACAAAAAACCTATTGCAAGACACAACAACAGACCAATTCCACATTTTCCAGAAAATAGTTATTAGGTCGTGCCTACTTACAGCCTGTATAACTTCGGCGTCCCCAGAAAGAGCAGTTCAGAAAGCAACTGGAGGTTATTTCTGTTTAGGCGCCTTTAGAAAGAGAAAGAAAAAGAAAAAGTTGTGTTAAATTACAAATGCTACAACGGTGCAATGCAATCACTTTGAGCAGGCATCCCAGTTCTGTAACAAGCTGATTTTAAAGACCAGAAAGGCTCTGTAATGCCGGTCCATTAGCGGAGACATGGTCCAGCAGTAAATTTACCATGGACTAATTACATTTTCTGGTTTTCCCACCAGACCACATTACCTATTTTATGAAAGATTTTGAATTTCTGTAGTGTGAATCAATCACTGCAGCAGGGCTCTATCCCAAAAACTAAAAATAAAAAATCAGCAGTGTAACTTCAATTCCCCACCAATATTGTGTTCCTCTTGGTATAATGAAGTGGACATTTTGTGACCATGAAAATGTTCCAGGGAACATGTATCAAATGCATACACTTAGATAAGTAATGAGAATGTATCCAAAGATCCATATAACCTATTTAAATTAAAATTAAAAAAAAAGCAAAGAAAACTATTACAGAAACCCCGATCAAAAAAAAGTTAAGAAAAATCAAATTTGGCATTACAGAAGGCAAATTAACTGAGACATATGTATATAACTGTATATATATAACTTTCTTTCCATAGCTGTGAAGATACACCAAAAGGAAGTTAAATTAAAAAAATAAAATGCAACCGGTTGCACCTAAGACAGTAGAAAAGGAAAAACTGCAACTGGAATCTGGGAGGTACCCATTTGTCTATGAAGCTTCTCACTGAACATGCTGACCAAGGTCAAACCTACTTTGTTTGAGGTGACAAGTTCAAATCCTACAGTATTATAGCCAAAGGCAACAGAACAACCTCTAGCCAAGAATACCAATGTATTCCCTCTTCACGATCTTTTTTTAAACCCAAAATGCAAATAATTCTAATATGTGTAAGTGACAGCCCTGGAGGACTGAGTCATATCAGTCAAGAATTCAAGCTCAAACCAGGTTTTTGTTTGTTTCCAAGCAATATGACACTTGCCACCTGCTACATAAGCAAAGCAACATACTGAAAAACATCTTTTGTCCTATCAGGCTCATCACAAGTCCCAATTTGCAAAAGATGGTGCTTCTCAAAGCAATAATTCAAGGCATTTCTGGACCCCAGATTGCATGGTACTAGCTGATATTTATGTCATCCTTACAGTGGCTACTGTTATAGATTGCCACCAAGACATTCTACCAGGTGAAAAAAGATATTGGACAGCAGTTTTGCAAAACTGAATTGTAAAGTGTCATTAATGAAGCTTTAAGCTTCAGAATTTCCTATTGTTAATCTTAAGGCTGGATTCAAACAATTACACCCATTTAGCCTCTCAGGGCTCATTTTTCATAACATCGTACTGTCCGAAGGTCTTTCAAATTTAAAGGTTTTCCATAAATTCTCATATAGATATTTACACACTCAAGATCCAGTTTTACATAGCTCCATGGTTTAGTTCTCTTAGTTATTGCTCCTTTCAAGTTCAATGTAACTACTGATGAGAGCAAAATAATCTGAGAAATATTCTTACACACCCTCAGGTTTGCTCCCACATTTCAAACTAGATGCAAGCAGTTAGCTTTGAGATCTAGATATCCATAATTCTCCAGTTTCAATGTCACATTCTTTTTTGTTATTTAAGCACCAGATAATTTTAATTTATTTAAGCAAAAGAAATTTAAATCACACAGAAGTTTAAAAGTGAAGAGTGAATGAAAGAGAACGGAAAAGGAAGCACTATAGTACTGGGATAAGTGAGATGAGTGAAGTCAAAGTTTAATAAGAATTAGGAAAAACAAGGCTTAATTCAGGAACAACAACAACAAAAAAACACCACCAAAAATCTACATTGTGATCTTGCAGGTTGTATTTCCAAATCAACAGAAGGAATGTTTTTAATAGAAAAGATAGAGCTAAAAAAAAGTTAATGACTTCTGACTTGAACATCACTTAAAAAGAGAAGCTTACTTACATAAAAAAGAAAATTATATATTTCAGTGTTTGTGGATCTCCTGTATTCTCAAAATAAAGTAATTTATAAATAGATACTTTCTTACCTTTAGTAAATTCACATATAAAAACACGTACTAAGACCAACAAAATGAAGTAGTAGAAAGAAAATGGTTTCAAATTAACAGTAACATTTGTGATCAGAAAAGACTAACGTGAAAATGGAATTCTTAGACACGGAACCTGAACAAATGGTTAAATAAAAAGAGAAGGAAAAATTCATTCATCATTTCTCTTTGCTAAATATATTAAGTCAGACTTAAACCTCTAAATCCATCATTACATATCAAAAAGTACACGGGAAAACATGCAGGGTAAAGACTTAGGAAGTTGGTGTCTAATCAGAAGCTATTCAGAATAAAAATTTCTGTTGGTATTTTTATGGAGTCTATTAGGTTCAGACAGTAGACAATAATGGCAAGCTCTACCTGAACGGGCAATGAAACCGCTCAGTATCTGTATTTTAGTTCCATATTATACCATAGTGCCTTTTTTTGTAATATGGCATAATATTAGCTGATTATAAAGTTCTTCAGGCAGGCTGCCTTTCACTTAATGCAGCAACAGGCTTACAAGGACACACTTAGCATTACTTTAGGAGGATATTTCACAGGAGAAACACTTCTGCTAGTTCACAACTTTCTATACAAGCAGTTAATAATTTAGATCAGGAGTTTACCTGTTGTTCCCATGGCCCCCACAATCGAGTATACTGTTAATATACAGTTAACGTCCTGCTGTACAGACTTTAAAATCTAAGTTTATTAATTCACCTAACAATAAATAGCACTGCCCTTGTGATTCAACAGTTTCTACCAAGTGAGTTTGGCACTTAGAAATAGTGTTTCAACCTACATTTTTACTTTGCCTTTCACATAATCAAAATATTTGTTCTTTGACTAAGTGAACTGAGGGAATACACAAGTGAAATAAATTACTGATCTTCTACTTTGCATAATTTCATCCCATTCATTGGAGTTTCTTTTAGAACGAAGCTTTCTCTACCAGAAGTCTGACCATTCTTTATCGCCTAAGAATATCAAACAATACTAATTTTCATGAAAGCAATAGGGGGAAATATGTCCTTTATCATAGTTCAGAAAGAGGCTTTGGCTACTCTTTACATCTAGCTAGTTATAACAGATGCTTTCATAGGGGTCAACTCACTGTATTTAAGCTTTCTACAAGGAGATTTTATGAACTGGACTTCATTGAAATGAATTTTTCAAGACTGTAATAGATAGTCCTCTTTAAAAATAATGCTATGAATTCACACATAAGTAAATGTGGAAAAGGATGCAGGGCAAATCTGGACTGCACAGAGTAGTATCACAGCACGCAACAGCTTTCAGTTCAACAGTCACTATGAAGAGATTTCAATCTTTGAGACAGAGACACAAAATGACTCCAAAAAACACATCCTTTTTTTTTTTTTTTTTTTAAATGCTTCACTAATATACACAGTTCTCCAATATTTCCACTTTTTCAGGTGACCTCATGTTTCATTTTGCCTGAAATAGCAATACCTATCCAGAACACACAGACATAATGGACCAAGAGTGAGACGGGCATGATCCCCTTTCTCCCTGGAGTTAAAACCCGAGGTTTCAGATGCACAGATGGATCACAGAACCCATGACTATGGATTGCAAAGAACTACAGCTACTGCAGGGTAGAACTCCACCACATTTTCTTTCAGTGTGTGTTGGCAGAGACCTCACCACAGTCTATGTTTCCCCTGAGACCAACATAAGAGGAGAAATTTCAGTTGCATCAACTCAACTGCTGTTCCAGAACTGGCATGAAGTTCAAGGTGAAGCACTGAAGAAACAGTGATGAGATATTCCATACTGCTACCATTCAGTTTCCCAAATGGGCTACAAAATTTGGCTTTTCTTGAGCAAAAGCAGAGAGTTTAGCAGAGATGAAGTGTTAGAGGTATAAGCAACAGAAAACGTATGGGAGAATGTCTTCTAACATTGCAGTACCTTGGACTGTAAGGTCCCTTGGCAGTGGCCAGAAATAAATGGATGAGGATTCAACACCACAAAATTCTTTCAGTTTAACAAAACCAAGGCATGGATGCAATTAAAATCTATAACTTTTTCTTCTGTTACTGAACGCATCTTTAGTAAGAGGCTGGGCAAATCAACAGACTGGTACAGGTAAATTTTTGAGCTTTTCATGACGATTCAAGTGAAGGCCACGTACTTGTACAGAAGCACAAAAAGTATTTTAAATTTATCAGCTTTAAGCTCCCAGAGCTCAGTCTCCTTACTGTTTTTAGATAAGCGGCCAGCTTTGCAGAAATGGGTGCATATCTAGATTTTACGCTCCCAGTGACACACATCCTAACCCACTGACGTCCAGCCATGCCACCAGTCCATTCTGATGTCTCTCTCAAGTTTACGTGACGCAATAACTGCAATCCAGTATCAATTATGCATGGGGAGGATGGGAATAAAAAAAAAACCCCAACTCATAATTACACTGTCTGCAACGTAATCATCTGCAATTGCTATAATTCATGAGCAGGTCTGTATTTGTTTCCCAGACTTGTTACAACCTTCACCATAACTTGCTTCTGATCCCATTGTAATCAACTGCATAAGAGACTGCCCAGCCTCTCTCAGAAACAAAGGTGTTCCAGTGTTTTGCTCTCCTTACAGTGAAGAAGTTCTGCTCTTATACCCGGTCATAACATCTCATATCAATTTATGCTTGTTGTCTCAGCACAGCGATGAGCCTGGACTGAGCTTTTTGATAAGCACCTCACAGGTATTAGAAGGTTGCTATTCCATCCCCTCCAGTTGTCCTCCGTTGAATTTTAGTTCAAGAAGATGGAATCCTAGCCATAAGCCCCCTAAAATAACAGAAGCCCTCAAGGATAACTTCGATCAGTTTTCAAGTTAAGAGCTGTTCCAAATAAATTATAAGCCAACTGTATTCTTTAATTAGAAACAGACTATCCCATTGGGTGCATGGAGACTGAGAACCTTCCAAAACTATAACTACAGATGCATTTTATTCTACCACCATTGCTTCAGGAAGAAGGATAGAAGGCTTCCAAGGCTTCCAGCTCACACAAAGTTAATGATAACAGAAGTCATTATCTTTCATTCCTACTTTGAATTCAGCAGAGAGAAGTAAATACATTATCTGCACATAGTAACACACAGTACTGTATAGCTTAGAAATGGCATTCTTCAAAGAGGCACATACACACAGCAGCAGAAGACATTATCATACCCATTTAAAAATACTATAGAACATCTTTTCACTGAAGCTCATTTGCAAAATATTCATAAATTTTAAAAGCACACAAACATTTTTTGTCATTAAATTTAAATTTTAAATGAAAGCACATGTTAGTAAACGAACAGCTGAGTGTTCATGCAACAGCACTTTCTACTCACAATGACAGAGCCCATCATGCTTCTCAAGTAATTCCAAGAGGTTACAGGGATATGCATTCGCTGGAAAGGTTCTAAGATCAGTTCAGTCTTTAAGAGCCCAGGAAATACAAAATCAACCTACAAAACTATCCAAGTACCTTAAAACAGAAAGCTAGCACACAGCACCCAAATCATCACCATAGACTGGTTTAACCATCAAGTTTAAAAACCTGACCCCAGATACATAGGAATAGAATAATAGACATCAGAATAAGCAATGCCTATTTCCTCACCAGATAACTTTATATAGACCTTGACTTAGGCTCATGTCTGCAAGAAAGGCAAGCCTTATTAGTTTTCTAAAAAATACATGATGCTGTATCTGCCAGACGCAGAGAACATCTATGCATCTGTGTCCAAAGCCACTGAACTTCAACATATCTGGCAACTGCTGTCTATGAATGTGTCTTGCATGAATACGTCATCAAGTGAAAAGAAGGTCCAGGAACTAAGCAAAAGTTTGTGCCAGTTTTTCCATTAAGAACTCTGTGCAAAGATCTTCTCATCTCTAGTCAAACTACTCATAATCTCATTAAACCTAGCAATATCAAGTTCACTGACCACATGAATTGGAATCTGAGAAGTTCAAGGCTGGTCTTACAGCATTTGGATGCCTAAGTCAAAGTTTTCCCCAGGTCAAGAAACATTTAATCAGGGCTCCATTTTCCAGGATAAATAGTGAATAATTAAGAAAGATACCCAAGTTAATTCCAATGTAATACCAATTAGATATTTGGTTTAGTGAAGAAAAAAAAAATCTGAAAAAAGGAGGACAGACACGTTTACAAACTCAGTTTCTCACTTGTGTAGGAAGTGGTGAAAGTTACTTTGCAAACTACAATACCACATTGTACTATGTGAACCCTAACATATATTTTATCCATTTTCTTCTCACATGGGGTTGTCAAGCCCAAAATTACCACATTCTTCCGCTACCCCAATCAATTCTCTATACATTATGCAGAACACTATTTCACACAGAGAATTAGGAATCTATATACTCAGTTTTCTCTTTCCAGAAGGTTTTCCAATATGATCAAAACTAGGACAAGGTCTTTATTTAGTTGGATTTTGGTTGGGGTTTTTTTTTATTTTTTGGTAAGAAGAAAATAGAGAAACTGAGGCTGTTGTTTTCTGGAAGCTTCTGTGTTCCTTATTGTTTGAAGATAAACAATGCCTCTATAAATAGCTGGTCATTACTCTTATTAATTCTGACTATGTCATTTAAAAAAACCTGAAAACCAAAGCAAAAGCCAGGAAACTACAGGCTGGGCAGTCTCATCTCAATAGGATGCTAGATCACCTAGGAAGGTGATAGAGCAAAACAAAAGCTATTTCTAGACACAGTAAGGACAAGGCGATGACCGGGAGTAGTCAGCATGGATTTATAGCTGGGAAAGTCACGCGTAGCCAGCCTGATAGATTCCTACAATGAATAAGGAACTTGGCAGAGGAAGGGAAGGCAATGGATGTTGTTTATCTTGACTTTGGTAAAGCTCCTGACACTGTCTCTCATAACAGTTGTCCTCATAGACAAACTGATGAAGAAAAGGCTACGAAAGCAGATGGTGAGGTGGACTAAAAATTGTTTGTGCCAAGTTCAAAGTGCGTAAAGATAAAAAAGATCAAATATCAGTGGCACAAAGTCAAGCTGGAGGACAGTGACTATTAGTGTACCACAGTAGCCAATACTGGAGCCAGTACTGTTCAACATCTTCATCCACAGCCTGGAAGATGGGACAGAGTGCACTCTCAGCATGTTTGCAGTTGACACAAAACTGGAAGGAATGACTGATGCACCAAGTGCCAGCAGAACCAGGGCAGGAAAGAGAATCGGTCAAAAAGAATGTCATGAAGCTCAACAAAAGGGAAAAGCAAAGTCCTGCACCTGGGGAGGAATAATGTCATGCACCAGAACACACTAGAAAACCACCAGTCGGAAATTGGCTTCACAGAGAAAGGCCTGGACTCCTGCTGAACAGGGAACTAAACTGGAGCCAGCAACTTGCCCTTCCAGAAAAGGTCACCAGCATCATTCCCAGAAGGTCAAGGTGGGTGATCCCCTCTACTCAGCACTGATGAGACACCTGGAGAGCTGTGCCCAGTGCTGGACTCCCTACTACAAGACAGACATGGATATACTGGAGCAAGTTCAGAGAAGGGCCATGAAGATGATGAAGCAGCCAAGATTGAAGCACCTGTCACAGCAGAAGTCGTCGAGAGAGCTGGGACTGTTTAGCCTGAGGAGGAGAAGGCGCAGAGGGATTTCCATGTGTATAAATACATCGTGTATAAATAAGTGATGCACTTCCTTCCCAAGTAAGAAAGACTGAGACAGACTCTTCTCGGGCATGCACAGTGAAAGGACAAGAGGCAACGGGCACAAATCAAAAGACAGGAAACATTTACACATAAGAAAAGTCTGACTGTGAGGGTGGTCAAACGCTGGAACAGGTTGCCCAGAGAGGCTGTAGATTCTCCATTGTTGGAGACATTCAGAACCCGACTGGAAACAGCCCTCAGCCACCTGCTCTGATCGACCTTGCATTAATCAGTGGCATGGGACTAGACAATCTACAGAGCCTCCTTCAAAGCTCTGCAATCCTGTGAGGCCAATTCGTTGGATTTTATCCTACAAAGTGTACCACCAAGAAGGAAACAGAAGTTATAAAACCTCCGTAAAGTAACACAGCATCGAGTATCAGATGAAGCAAGGAAGATCTTTGACAACACTTGGGATTACTTCCAAGTGAAAAAATATAGGCAAAGTAAGAGGGGAGGGGAAGTAGACCTACTGGATGGAATTTAACTAGCATTTGGGCAGACTGTTTAGAAAGGCAAGAAGGGCCTGCAAATAGTCTACATAGGCTTACAACTGTCTTTCTGGCACCAAGTTACCACAGTGAGTCTTCATTCAAATATTTCTCTGCAGCACCTGTACAGGCATCCTGCCAAATAAAGTCAGAAAGGCTGATGTGTCTTAAAAAGAAAAAAAAAATTAAGGGAGGCTTTGACACTTTGTATTTGATTATGGGTCTAGACTATTATTAAAGACAAGCCACCACAATGTACTACATGTTACGAAGGAAAATCAAATATTTCTTCTTCATCAGAATAAATGAGGTAATATAACAGCATGAGTCACTGAAGTGACAGATCCCTCATACATTTTGGAGTTAAACTGTAAAAATCCAGACAGAACTTTAAAATAAAGACCATGTTAGATGCTCTCTGAAATATACTATATTAAAATCTAATGTAATATGACAACTCAATTTTTACCATCTAACATTAAATCTGGTTGGGATTTTTTGTTGTTTTGTTCTTTTTTTTAAAAAATATTGAAATGGCTTTGTGACAGATAGATATAATTTTTAAAGATTAAAACTAAAAAGTACAGCTTTCAGTTTAATATCAGTGCTCTGTAGCATCAATTTAAAACAGATTCCAAACACTATTTGAAACTAAAACATTGACACAACAGTTCTGTAGATTCAGATTTTGTTTCAACATTTTGCAACAGTGCAAATTACCCATTTCAGAGGAAGCAAGAAAGACGAGCATCCAGCAAACAATGTCACAAAGGATGAGCACAAAACAGATGTGGGAAAAATAAACAGCCTTCCTGCCCTGGAATTTGTAAAAAGGTCTGCAAAGAGCAAACAGGACTTCTCACTGCAATTTGACTTCTAGACCTATAAAAGGAGTCCCATGAGAAAAGACACTCAGATGAATAAAATATACGAAAAATAATAGCAAACATTTACAAGGCTTTTAAAAGAACATCGCTCATGGACTTCAAGTTTTATCAACATTTTGTAGCATTCTGCAATCAAAGCGTAGCTAGATGAGGCGATTTTTAAAACACAATTGGAACACTGCATCTTCTTAAATACTGTCTTCAGAGACATCCTTTGTCTATTTCTGGTTTACCAGAAATTTTTATAGAGAAGATATTTGAAGCTGCTTTGACAAAAGTCTGCTAATACAGAATAATTGCTCTGGTAATTTTTATTATTATTTTTAAACTATAAATACAGGTGCCCCAGTACAATTCATGTATGATAGTCTCACATTCCTTTGGTAAGCGATTAGCACCGCAGGCTTTGTGGTCTCCTCCTTGTTCTAAGATGAGGAATGTGCTATGCATTGCCCTTAACTATGTAGGATTAACTAAGTGAAGGATTTTTCACATCCGTGATTAACAAGGAATAACTGTTCACTCCCTTCAGGGGTGTTCGAAAACGTATTCTTTACCTGAACTCATTATTCTTCCACAACCTATCACAGGTATGCTAAGGTATTAACCCTTCAAAAGCTCATATATTCAGATGGAAGCCAGACAGGTGATTCAGTATAAATTATTTAAGGGGGAGAAAATCAAAACATAAGGAAGCCTTAAAACAAACAAACAAAAAAAAAAACAAACCAAGCACATCGGTCCAACCTAGACCTTCTTGGCTGTAGCATTGAGAAACGGTTCAGAAAAACTGATTCTCAGGCTTCAGTAATGAACTTGCACACCAAAATGACCAGGATTCAGTGAGAAAAGAAACCATAGACTAACTTCTAACCAAAGAGCCGAGAACTCATTCTAAGAGCTCAGCACAATTTCTATACTATACAATACAAAGTCTTACTGCCAAAAAACCAAAAGCTGCTTTCATTGATATTATGTATAGTCAAGCACAACAAGATGAAATATCATTCATGTGTTGGCTGTTCTTTTAGCTACGACAGGAACACAAATGATTCCCAGAACAGTAATGGTGACTCCACTGCTAACATAGCGTTTTTTCACCAGGGGTCCTAATATTCCACATTTCACATCTAAGCCTTTACATTAGAAAAAAATAATCAGATTTTGCTCCAGTTAAATCTGTCTATTTTTACGATGCAGTTTTGCAGCATTTGGCATTTATTCCAGAAGTCTCTGCTCAACTTTCATCATGTAGCATTGCTGAAGTGAAGCCTGTGGGGTTTAATGCTTCTTTTCTGCAACCTCTATCAGAGGTTCAAAATCCAGAAAGAAAAAGTTCAGACCAAAATTAATTATTCTGGGATTAATTTACTGACTCATTTAAAATTTAAAGAATCACAGGAAATCCTGCTATTCCTCTTTTTAAAAAGTTACTATTTTCCTATTTGGAATTTACATTTTATGGATAGATCTAGTCAAATAATTGGAATATAACTGCAGTCTCATGCAGCACATCAATGCATAATAAAAAGTTAGCACATCTGTTTATTTTAATCTCTGGAAAGTATGTTTTATCCTATCAGTGATACAGTAAGCCCACAGTCTAAGAAAGAACATACACTTAATATAGTGTGGCACTTTCCTAGACTGGGAAAGAAGAGCAGTACTAGTTCATGTAGTCTTAGAAACAACTGCTAATTCGGTCAATAATTGCCCAAGACAAGCTATATTTGTTTCTTTCTTAGATGGAACATTTTATTTCCTAGTCCAGCCTGCTATGCACACCTTTAAGATGAGATGTGCTGTAAAACACCATCAATTTTGAGATCACAGTAACTCATAAGTGAGTTTTAGTTTTGTAACTCCAAAACTAATGCTAATACAACCTAACAGCTTTTCACATTCATCAGAGTAGATTAGAGCCCAAACAGGTAACTCTGACCATGTAATATGTGAAATACAGCTAAAAAACACTATCTACTGACTCAGATTTAATATCTTTGGCAAGACTGACTCCTAAGTATTGAGGTGAAAATGAAGTCCTTGCTGCAGAAGCTGCAAACACAGCAGTTTCACATATAGATTTATATCCAGAAAGAAAAAACCCAAGTAGCACTCAGTTTGATTACTAAGGAGGAAAACAACCTTTCCTTGTAACTATGGAGTTGAAATATACTTTTTCTTCTGTGCTGTGACACATCTAAAAGTTTCAAAGTGTTCACCCACAGCATAAACAGAACTTTAAAAATTTTTATTTCTACTCATAAGCACACTCCTAAGTAAATACTCTCTTCATCTTAAGTTTTAATAACTTGTTTTAATGTACTTGGGAAGATAGAGCCCCAATAAATAGCAAGTACAGACAATTCTTCAGCTTGTCATTTTAGAATCACGCTGTACAAATTTAGAAGAATGTATGAACTGTAACAAAACATTTAATTCTTGAAATACTTCTTTCTCCATCATTCAGTGATACATTGTAAGAAGCGTGAAAATACAACATAAATAGCTTTCAATTTAAAAGCTATTTCAAGTACCAACTTGAAGTTCAACCCTTACAGCATTCTTTTCTTGAACTCAGGATTTCAGCTTACTTGCACCATATAACTCGGGGCGGGGGGGCTGTTCTGGGGAGAAGATACAAGGTATAAATATTTAGCTCAGATATTGGCTCAAAAGTTGCAATTTTTGTACAGTCTGTAAGAGAAACATTTTACCTCCACACTATTTTTCAGCAGAAGCAGGTTTTGTGTTTGTTTGGAGTTTTTGGTGTTTAAGTCTACACAGAGTTCTTTAGAACTATTAAGACAATAAATTGACAATCTAGAAATAAATTCTATTAATTCAAGTATAAAAAGTGTAGGGGCTCAGCCTGGAAACTTTCTAGGCCACACAAGTAACCTTTCTCACAAGAGTAATCAGTGGGACTACTCATGCAAACCAAGTTATTCACGTGGTAAATGTCTGCAGAATCAGACTCCAAATTAGCATTTTAGGGGCATACTGCTGCCTCAATGGATTATTCACAAATACAGGAAGAAAAATGTGGGTAGTTTTCAAACCATAGCTGTAACCTCTTCCTATTCTGACATTTTTTGTATGTTCAGCATAGTCTCAGAATGATCATAGCTGGCACCTCAACTACTAGACACAGAAAAGCTATAATAAAAAACAATGTTCCTGTCAACCAACAAAATGTTCATTCCTAAATGGAAAGGTAACTGCTCTGCTATATAAACAAGTGAAGAGCATATTTAGCCCTCAAAATCTGACTGCACAGTATTTCTGGAGTACAAAGAATTGTAAGGAAAATTTAGACTTTAACAGCTTATAACAGAACCATTTCAACCGACTAGAGCAGCTGTCTTCAGCCAAATTTTATACATCCCTCCAGATGACAATAGCTTGTAAATACAATGGGATACTTTGACCAGTGGCTGCAACACCACGAAGAAGGTGGTCTTGAGGATAACAACTGATTTCACTTTTTAAAAGTTATTTTTAAAGCTGTGTCTAACGAACGTGCTAGTTTTCGGAAATTGGAGATTTTCAGTTTATCTTCCTCTTGTTTTCTTAAGAAGCTATTTCAAACTATCATAAACATTGCACCCAAGGTGACAGCTTCAGGGGAAAAAAAAGAAGAAAGAAGTGTTTAATCTCAGTTCTCACAAGGATTCACTTTAGAAGGCTTAGTCTCCCATAATAAGCAGTGGTCTCTGGAAATTCTTAAGTGTTGTGGAAATTCTCCATGCCTTGACTCTTTGTGCCTTCCTGCTGTGAAGCATACTGAAACCCACCACAGATACATTACTGTGGTCTGTGTAAGAGAGGTTCAGACAACAGCAACAGGTCACATCCCAGTCCTTCCTTTATGGGACCTACCATGTACTAAATGGCCATGTATCCTGTAGAGGCCCTACTCACAGGGACAAGGGCCCATCATACAGGTTACTAGTTAATATAGGAAGTCTTGCAGATGTTAACTACAGGAAAGGCAAGATCATAATTAATTTGAGGGTTTTTGACACTGCTTCAGGATGTCCAAAGGTGCAAGCTGTCCCATTGACTGAAAAATAGGCTGCACATATTGAAGTGCAAAGAGGGTTGCTTGAGCAGACAGAGCATCTATACAACATCTATACAACAGACCATGTCATCCAGCCATCCATGATACAGGCTGTGAAGAAAGCCATATTCATGGCAAACTTCTTACCTCAGACAGTGCTGTACCAAACTGGTTGGGACCAGGGCTACTATTAAGAACTGAGCCTTCAGCCAAGGTTGTGGTCTATACCCATTTATTTGACCGAAGACTTTTCAGAGAAATATCCAACTAAAAGGCTTACAGCAAAATCATCTTCAGCCTCACCAGGGTCTCTCCATCAACTAAAGTCTCCACAAAATTAAAACTTATCTGATTAAGTTGTTGATTTCCATTCTATTTTCCCTCACAGCTCTTATGTAGTAAGTAGGTACCACTATAGGATCACTTATTGCCAACTGAACATCTTCACTTTAAAGCTACAGCAGGGCTGCTGTACTAACAATCACTTGTTACAGCAGTATTTGTTGTGGGTTTGGTTTCCATTGCACTTCTACAGTTACAGTGGTGTGAAATAAATTCCTCTTATGGAGCATATTGGGTTTAAATAGCTTTCTGTACTGACTACTACATATATCTACTGTACTAGAGATTTGTCATTGCTTAACCGAGCTATAGGAAAAAGACTTCTATCCACCCGAGAGGTATATGCAGATTTAATCAAATCATATCTTAAGGAGGTCTCTTCTGAAAAGAAGGTTGAGAGTTTCTTCTCTCAGATTAATTTTGCAAGTGCTTCAGGTCTTAACTTCCCTTAGAGGGAGCTGAGGATATTCAACGTTTTGCATGATGAGAGCTACAAATGAGTATTCACAACGAGTAACTCACTGATCAACCAAACAGTTCCTCGGAAATCAGAGTAACTGGTCTAAAAAGAAGTGATTTTGTAACTGAAATTCCAGTTGAAAAACAAACAAAAAAGAAAACCTAAAACACTTCACCTAGACAGATGGATTTATTTTTTTTTTCCCCAAAGGGAAACTACTGTGAAAGTCTGTTCTTCACATTAAAGAGAGCACTGAACTACAGGAAACACTTTTTAAAATTCAGCACGAGATATTCCAACATAAGAAACTTTACAAGAAAACAATGTTATAAGCCAAATTCAGTTCATTTAAGTCACAGTAAAGTTCACTTATACCTCCCATTGGCATGCTGAAAGGACTGCACCAGGTATTCTTTGATAGTAGCTTGGCACATAGCACTTCCAGTGGAAACGTGACATCCGACAATTACAAACTGAAAAAAACCC
The DNA here is from genome assembly GCA_004320125.1 of Scolopax mira. NCBI lineage: Eukaryota > Metazoa > Chordata > Aves > Charadriiformes > Scolopacidae > Scolopax > Scolopax mira. The sequence continues at coordinate 161,121 of BJBW01000403.1, forward strand.
AAAACTAAAAAGCACTTTAAAGTGCTTGCTATTTAATGTATAAAAGAAAATACTTGAAGGAAGTATCCACAAGTTTCCCGAGAAATCGTTTTGAATTTCAGAATCCCAAGGAGATGAATTGGCTGTCAGATAACAATGCGCCTTCATCAGATGGACTTGGCAGTTGTAAACAAGAGGAATTTTCTCAGCTTTTCCACACAAATATGAAATATTTGCTCTTAGCCAACAGCTGGGGCGGTTTAAAGACATCCTGCATATATATTCAAATTACAAGTCACCCACACACCTAACACTGACTGAATTCCAGCAAATTAAAGAAACTCTGACAAGTACTGGAATTATTTTGCATCTGCTCCGAAGACAAAACAGAATCTAACTTTGTAAGTCTAAACGACTAAACTTTCAAATGTCATCCTTTGCCTACTGAAGGGTGAACAAAACTAACCCACAAAAACAGCCACAGAATTTCTCTTCAGAACTAGTATATTATCTAAGTAGAAAATATCTATTGTTTTCCAAACGTTTTACGGATTTATCAAGAGAAAACCAAATAAAAAAAAAAGAAAACGTGACAGCAAAATACAAACACATCAGATCAGTAAGTTTTAACTACTCAAGTTCCTTTTTTTTTCCCTAGTATCTCAATACTCTACTTCTGAAATCTTACTATTAAATACCTCAAAATTATGATACAAATTAAAATAATTTTTTTGAGATATTGTTAATAAATCACATAACAGGATCTTGCTTCAACGTAATCAAGAAATACTGTTTAAAACTTAGCAAGTATTTGGTATCTCGGTGTCAAACTGCATTGACAGTGAAAGCACGGATATTTTAATGCTTATTAATGTTTCATGCACACGTACTTACTTTTTCAATATGAACTACACTGTTTAATTTTTTTAGCTAGGCTCTATAAACCAAATTTAAGAATGTGTATATATTATTCCAATATATCCCTCAGCAGGAGAAGCTGTACTAAATCCCTATGCTTTGTACAAAGTTTAAAACACATTGTAAAAAGAAAAAAAAACCAACAAAACATTGCATTAAGTGTTTTAATACAACTTTGAGAAAATCTAACTCTGCATTTCTAAGAACAATCAATCTCATTAAAATTTATTCAGAAAAGGCAACACTATGCAATCACACTTCCAATATTTAGGTCAAAAAGTTACTTCTGTTTATTTGAAAAAAACAGGTAATTATCTCAAGTACATGATATTGCAATTGTTATGGAAATATCATAATTACATTGGTGGGTTAGTAAGTTTCATGAATAGTTTTGTGTGTATGATCAACTTAACCATAATGGTTTGAGGTTTTTTTATTTGTTGATTTAAACACACAGCAGCTGTGGATACAGAGCACAACTATAAAACAAACAGAATATTTAGGCCAATGTAGCTTTTCAGTGGAGTAAAGCAGAAATACCTTTGAGAAGTTAAAGCAGCAGCAACAAATGAAAAACTAAACAAGACCTGTGAGGCACACTTTAAAAAAAAAAAAAAAAAGGTGATATAATGCAAATGCAGCAACTAAAATGCCTGACAACGAAGACACAACTCAAGTTCCACACGCATACATTAATACAGCAGTGTTTTTAGACTGTCCTATCTCCAAACTAAAACTATATCCAACAATCAGCATCCTGCCTTTAATGAGTCAGATGCCCTGAGTTGTACAATACAGTCTAAAAAATTATTTTCATTTGAGAAAATGCAACAAAGAAGGCGCATACTGAAAATGAAGCAACTCTTACAAAAAGCTAAACCAGCTTGAGAATTACTCATTTTCTATGTCCTGCTCCAGCCAAGCAGGTGTTTGCACTTACAGCTTCACCAGACAAGATCCTCTCATCCCTGCTCCATCCTCTCTCCCCACAATACTCAATCTTTTTTTAAAGCCCAAATGCAATTAATTTTTGAAAGCTAACAGTTTGTAATTTTTCCTTTGAAAAAGCTTTGATCATATAAAAACTGAAGTAGAATTCAATTACAGCTTTCATACATAACAAGACAAGACTTTATAACTAGCAGTTACTTCCACTAAGATACTGTATAACACATCAAACATCTCCAAGACTAAAAATCTAACACTGTACCTCAGAGAACAGGCTTTTTTAGGTGTATTCAAGTTTGGAAGAGTCTTTGTGTATTCAAGAGAAAATATTTGATAGTATTCAAGCTATTTCCTACAAAATAATTGCAGTTTACACTTCAAATCTGGGCTGCTCATGAAAGCTCCCTCCCAACCCGAGTCCCATGCATACTCCTTGAGAATTCCCTACTTATCCTGTGTCTCAATAAGGATAGATGTCCCAAGTTTAAAAAAAGTAATTGAAAAAAAATATCAGAGGCCTGAGTACATTAAAACACAAATGATTTGATAAAAAAACAAATAAATATTCTCATACATTTAGAATTAAAAATACTTACAGTCTCTCCAGTTCTTTTAAATCCTGGAATGCTCCTCTCTCGATAGTACTAATCTTGTTCTCCATGAGCTGACTGAAATATAGAACATTTCATATATAAGTTTTAATAGCTCCAAGATAACTTGTTGCATTAACACACAGTAGTCATTTAAAGGCTGCCACATATTCATTAAGACAGTACAGCAGTTATTCTAGTGACATCCACTTTAACCTTCTGGACCCCTGTTACCAACACTTTACACGGAATCATATACCCAAAAGCAGAAAACTAATTCTCATTAAAAGAAAAAGGAATAGATATTACAATTGTTGATCTACCTTAAGAGTCCCAAGTTAGAAAGGTACACATATTCATACATGCTGTGTGTACACATGACCATAGATCATTGCTCCTCGGCAAGTTAGAAGATTCCAGTTGAACAATATGAAGGCTTATTAGTCTCACATGAGAGTAACAACACCACACACACACAAAAAAAATACTCAACTGTGGTATTGGGAAAAACCATCAGTGAAAGACTGCACAGGGATTTTAACTGTAACAGCAGGTTTGATTTGTAAAAAAAATAAATGGAAGTTACTACAACAAGATACTCTGTTTCAGAGAGAAACGGAAAAGGATTTTATACAACTACTTGCTCAAATGGAATGACCTTAACAAATAAGCTCAGTAAATTTGGCAGTATCCTAAACTTAGTGTTAGATTTTTTTCCCACAAAAAAAAAAAAAAACCCACAGAATTTTAAAAGCTTCATAATGCTTGAAACAAAAGCTATTTAAAAGGAAAAAAAAAAAAAAAAAGCCCAACCAAATCATTCCTTCCTCAATTTCACTGTTGAAGTGTTTCCTTTTAGCACAGAAACTGTAGAAAAGCAATAATCATCACCTGGGACTTGCTTTTAAATTCAGTAAAGGAATAACATTTCTACTTAGTGACTTCTCTCAGGTTGAGAGTGCCCACTTTCTGTGTGAACTGTAAGTTTGCTAACTTTAAAAGGAAGCCACTCAAACAGTTATTCAACCAATTTAGCAACTTTAACTTGTAAGCTACGTGCCAAATTAAATCCTTAAACTCCACAACCTTAAGGAGAGATTAAAAAATATTGAACAAATTATATATGAGGCAATTGCTAACTTATTAGTATCAGCGTGTAAGACATAGGAGGGGGGTGTAAGTTCAGATGCAGTAGGACAATAGTTAAAGTGATAACTCATTCATCTTATAAACTGAAAGAAAACCAGCTCAGTAGCATCAGTCCTAAAAAAGTATTGGTGATAGAAAAAGAAAAAAACTTACAGAACTCGAAGGTGCCTTAGACCAGCAAAGTCGGTCTTGGTGATTCTTGTGATGTTATTTCCATTAAGATCCCTAAGAAGAATAATTTATAAGCAGCAAAATTAAAACACTCAAAAGTTATTTTTAAATCATTTTGTTTGTTTTCATGGGTACAGCGTCTCCAGAAATTAGGAGATGTAAATGAGCTCAACGAACCATTCCCAAAACTAACACCGTGCCAGTTCCTGATTTCCAAGTGACTGAGGGAAGGTTTGTTAAAAGTTGTAGTTTCAAACTTTGTAATAAGAGACCCTTACAAAGTCAGCTCAGTCTGCCATTAAAGCTCACATTCATCTCTAACAATACAGAGGAGTCAAAACCTGTCTGAACGTGGTTATAACTGCATTTAGATAACCACTAGAGTTACTGTGTGTATATATATATATATATATATATAAACACTACAGTATTTGTTTGACAGATAGTTATAAAAACTAACTAACTGACTGAAACCAAAGCAATTTTCTATGTTTTTAAGCAGCTTCCACACTATTGCCACAGAGGCAGAATAGGGCTTAACTTCCTTTAGCAAACAGTCGCTTTCAAACACGCATGAGGCTGTTGGAGGGCAAGAGATGGGAAACGTGATTTTACAAAACCTAAACTCTTCACTTGCCGCCCAGGAAGCTTATACCGGCTGCAGAATGCAAAGCACGTTCAGAAGTGATGGGTATTTAGGCCCCAAAATTTCTGATCATACTTCAGCACTACTTTCTCTTCTGGAGTTACATGTTCCTTTTTCCATAACGTTTTGGGATCAAGATATAAAATTCCCTCAATTCCAATCACTATGAATAAAACCAAACTTTGCAATTCCTGAGGCAAGCCATGAGGAAGTGGTATTTCATGGAAACTACCCTAACAATCACAGCTCGTTCCCAATGTATTTAGGAAAAACTTAAAAAACAAACAAAAAAAAATAATAAAAAAAAACCCCCAACAAATCATTATTTTTGGGGCGTGTTTATACAACATGTGGCCAAAACACCACAGTCAAGAAACCACACAAGCCTGAGCAGAAATCAGCGTTCCCTGATATTCTTCCCGAGTCAAATTCATCACTGGAGACACGCGTTCGTTATGCCAACATTTAAATGACTTATTAAAGAGTAAGAAACAAGGCGCTCGCCTCTTCCACTTCCTTAGACCCTCCCGAAAGGCAGCCTGATCTGATAAATACCTGACCACATGCTTGCCCTCTCTCCAGACCATAAAATACCCTTGCCGGAGAGTACAGGAATGGTCTCAAAAAGGGAATGGGGGGAGGAAAATCACGGTTAAGGCACAACTTGGTGCCGTGCGAGAGGCAAAGGGGCTGGAACACCCCAGCCCGCCCTCGCCCAAAGGCAGACCCGTCTTTGAGGCCAGGGCAGCGCCGTCCCACCACCACCACCACCACCACCACCACCACCACCGTCCGCCTCCCCGCGCGGAGCCACCGCGGCCGCCCGCGGAACTGCGCCGCCCTGCGCGGGGCCTGCCTGCCCCCGCGGGGCGCCGCGGCCCGGCTCTTCCCCAGCGCCTCGGGGAAAGAAAAGCCGCAATAGCGAACTTTGCCGGAAAACGGGCGCCGGTGGAAGTGGGGGGGGGGGGGGGGGGGGGGGGGAGGGGAGAAGCCGTTCCGCCGCCGCCGCTTCGGGGCGCCCCCCGGGCCGCCGCGGTGCCCGCCCCGCCGCTCCCGCGCCCCGCGGCGGCGGGAACCGCGCTTCTCACGGCGGCTTCCCCGGGATGAAAGGCAGCGGCGGGGAGCAGCGTCCACCTCTCCCCTGTCTCCGCGCATCGCCGTGAAACGGGCACCGCCAGCGGCAGGAGAAGGGAACGGACCCCCACACCCCCACACACACCCCGCAAAAGGGGCGTCGGGACCCCCAAACCGGGCCGGCTCCGGGGCCACCTTTGCCCCGGGGCGCCGGGGGGCAGAAGGGCTCTCGCCGCCGCCCCGGCCGGGTTACTTACAGCCTCTCGGTGTTGCGGGGGATGTTCCTCGGGACGCCGCGCAGCGCCAGCCCGTGACAGTCCACGGTGCTCCCCGAGCAGGAGCACTGCGCCGGGCAGGGTTGCGGCGCCACCTCGCCCGCCATCGCCAGCAGCAGCCCCAGGGACAGGGTGAGCTTCCCCCAGCCGCACATCATCACCGCCCGCTGCCGCCCGGCCGGGGCCCGCCGGCCTCGGCCCCGGGGAGGCGCGGGGCGCGCCGCCCTCCTCCTGGCCGCGGGGAGCCTTCGGGCAACTTTCGGGGTGCGGAGAAAGCGAAGTCCTTTCTATCCAAAGCTCCGCCAAGAAAACAACCCCGGCAAAGTGAGGTGGGTGGCACCGATCCGCGGCTGAAGGCAACTTCGCTGGGAAGTGGGTGGGTGGGTGAGTGGGGGGGGCCGGGCCCGGGCCCTCCCTCGTTAGCCCGTCGGGTGGCGGGGAGAGGCGGCAGTTGCGGGGGGGGGGGGGTCTCGTCTTCACACGCTCCCAGCGAAGGCGAAGCAGACCCACGGGCTGAGGGTACGGCGGAGTTGGGCTAGCTCCCGATCTTCCCCCTCGCCCCTTCTCAAAGCCGTTGCCTCCCCCCCCTTCCCCCCGGCTAGAGGCCGCGGAGCCCCGTCCGCCGGAGCCTTCCTCCGCGGCGGTTCCGCGCAGCGCGGCGGCCCGCTCCCACGCGCGTCCCCCGCCGCGGGCCGCTCACAGCCCCACGGGGGGCGGCGGCGGGGCTGACACCGCGCACACACCGCCCTGCCAGAGGCGCCTCAGCAAATCATACCCCTCTCGCAGGCATTCATCAAACTGTCTCACGGAAGGAGGAGGGAGGGGAGGGAAGAAAAATAAAAAAAATTAAAAAAAAAAAAAAAAAGTCAAACACAGAAGATGATGTTGGGCTTGGCTTTCCACCCCCCGCGCCCCCTCCTGCTGTAAGCTCCCAAGCCAAGTTTAGCAGGAAAGGGCTGGTCCTAGAGCACGATAATAATAAGAAGCAGCTCGAGAAGGGATTCGTTGCCCTGCTGGAAGGGAGTTCATCCACGACCTCCTTCTCCTCGGTGACAGATCACAGCTATAGATCCTCCTGTGATCCCGGGAGCACGGCGAGACGGGCCGGATAACAAGCGACGTGCGGCGAGAGCGGGGGGGGGGGGGGGGGGGGGGGGGTGTGCGGGGGGGGGGTGCGTTATTCTGCTCCCCCCTGGTCTCCCGGATACCGTGGCTTTGCTGCGGCAAAGGCACCTGATGGGAAAGGTGGGAACTGCTCAGTCCTTCCAGGTGAGGCCAGTTCAGCAGCTCCTGGGGTTGCTGCGGGAAAGGGAGCAACTTTCCTCCTCCGCCTCGCACAGCGCCTCGGGGAGGGTTTGCGCCCCTTCTCCCGATCCCGCCGGTGCACCTGAGCTGTCGGTGCTGCCCGGCCCTCGGCTTCCCGGCGGCGGCGCTCCTCCGGGAAACGGCGGAGAGGGAATAGAAGAAGGGGGGGGGGGGGGGGGGGGGGGGGGGGGGGGGGGGGGGGGGGGGGTGGTGAAGAAGAGGGAGAAGAGAGGCGACACGCCGGCTCCTTCCCTCGCACCCCGAGTCTCTCCGCTTGAACAATAGGATGGCACCGCCGCACGCAGGCCGGCTCGGCTCTCCTCCCCCGCCGCAAGGTGCCCGCCGCCGCCCGCAGAAAAGTGCTCCACCGAGAGCCAGCGGCCGAGCCCCGCCGCTTATCGCCGCCGGCCACCTCAGCCGAAGACCTTCCCCACGCGGCGGCCGCCGCCGCTGCCGCCTGCCCCGCTCCCACGGAGCCGGGAGCTCCCCACGCACCGCCCTATATAGGGGATGGCGGGGCCGCGCCTCCCCGGCCCCGCCCGCAGCGCCCCGCGACGCGCTCACTGGCTGCGCCGCCGCCCGCCCCGGCCCCGGCCCCGGCTGCGCGGGGGGCGGCGGAGGGGAAGGGGAGGGGGGTGCTGCGCGGCGACGCCAACAATGAATGAAAGTTGGGGGGGGGGGGGCAGCACGAAGACACGATCTGCCTGCACCCCCTCACACCCCCTCCTCTTCCCCAGCCACCCCCCCCGGGAGCGCGGCGGAGCTCCGCCCTCCGTGCATCCCTCCATCCATCCCTCCATCCATCCATCCATCCCTCCATCCATCCATCCATCCATCCCTCCCTCCTTCCCCCCCCCCCGCCCCGTCTCCGCGGGGAGCGTGGAGTTGTTGCGGGGACTTTCCCACGCAGCCGTGGCCGGCGGGTGTCAAGCGCCCCGCGAAGGGAGAAGGGAGATGGAGGGAGCGGGGCCGGAGTGTCTTCTGCCCGGTGAGGAAGGGGGGCCGAAACCTTTCCCCCCCCTCCACCCCGTACTTAGGAATATCTCGGGCGTCTCACCGAGGGGCTTCTCTTCTGGTTTCTGCAGCAGCCGCTACCGAGGGAGGACGAGGATTGTTTCTTCGGTTGCAGGTTTGATGTGAAACTGGCCAGAACCTCTCATAAATTCTTTAATAAAAAAAAAAAAAAAAGCGTTATTCCATACATTAAAATACGTCGAGTAGTAACACTAACACCTGAACAAAACGCCTTCCATTTCAAAAAATTGTATTCCAAATACACACAATGTTCCTGAAATAAATTTTCCTGAAATGTTATTTATTGTCAGCGCGCCTGCAGCATTCTTAGGAAAATACTAAGTGCATCAGGCTCTTAAATAGATTCTAACTGGTGTTAGTTTTCTTTTCTTGTGAATTCCGTTCTGTGCAATTTATTGTGCAGCTCTTGAGACCCCAGTAATAGGTGAAAGTGATTTGTCTTTCATAGATGGCAACCCCCAGCAGTGATGACTAAGCCTTCAGCAAGGTGTAGTTTGTAAATGCTCAAGGGATTCCCTATTTTCTTCCATATGGCTGGGTCCAGCTGAGTCTCCTCATCCCTGGGGTCTCCCCTGCACAATCCCCACAAGAGGTTTACTGGCTCTTTTTGCCCGTTACCAAGAGGACAAATTCTGTTCTCAGAAACTCTATTCTAGATCTGAGTTAATCTGCTGAAGTGGAAGCCAGCAAAGAACCTCCCGACTTCTTTTCCCATAGAAATTCAGCCCAAATGAAAACTGCTAAAAATGGACATTACCTTTTTTTTGATCCGTTTGTTTAAACAACATCCAGAAAATCTTGATCGTTGCACTGTTTTGAAATGCTGATAATGGCATCTTGGGTCTTACAGAACTACAGAGATGCGGAGAATTCGGTGACTGTAAGAGGAATACACCAGCTTCTGTGTATAAATGCTTCCCACTCTTTTCTTCCATTTGATTGTTTTAGGTCTTTACAAAGGATTTAGAAAGGATTTTGCAACTTTCTAGCAAGCAACAGGAAGGAAAAAACAGAACTTAATATAATACATATTGCTTTCATGCCTCTACTAAAATCCTTTATCTTATAACTCCAGGCAGAGAAAAACCAGAAAATACAAATGCTAACCATTCGGTATTTTTTCATTATTTGCTTCAAGTACCAGCAATTCGCCTAGTGCTGGAAAAGACAGAAAGAGAACAAATAATAAATCTTTTTTATATAGTAATTCTCAGAAAATCTGAATCCATTCTTAAAGTGCTAAATGTTGCTAAACATCTCTGTGCAGAGCTGATTCAAAATCTAAACTGGTCTTCATTTAATATACATTGTTTTCAAAGACAAGTATACTAAGTACAAGCAAGATCAATTTTCATTCCTATTTGGGGGGTTCATTGATTTTTAACATACCCACCTTTGAAGCATACCTTTCATTCATTCAGATTGATTTTCCTGAGTGTCTTGCCTGCCAGCACAGTGAAACTCTCTCTTTGTGATCCAAACTCTTTAATGGGAGACTCTGAAATTGTCTGAGGACGAGGCCTTCTGTCAGAGACGGTCCAGTATCACTGCTGGGGTACGGACCCTGCCCCGCAGAGTGCCCCGTGGCTCCCTCAGTTGCCTGCAAAATGAATTCTAAGCTATTTCCAAAGTTATAAGGGAAAATCATTCCCACAGAGGAAGAAGCTGGGGAAAAATTACCACAGCGAGATATGTTAAAAGAAAAGCAATTCGAAACATTCATCAGTGGAAGAGCAAAAATTTTCTTACAGCTGTTTCAGAAAGTACTGACAGCAGCTAAAAGCAGTTTTCTGTTCTCCACATTTCAGTGTACAACATCTCACCGTTTAGAGGATAGTCTAAAGGGATGCTCAAAAAGATAAGAAGATCAGAACCATTAGCAAAAGGAGATCAAAGTCAGTAATGGATCCAGAACTTCAAAATAGAAAAGGCTTCTCTTCTCAGCTGAGGTTGGGAACAGTGACCAGGGCTGAGCACAAAGCTCCGTGCTATGGAGGTACATCTGAGTGAGCTTGGTGAACATCAGCTCTATGAGCATCACTATAGCTTTATAAGGACAGTATGCCTAAAATATACTGAACCAAATGATTCATCAATTTGTAAATAACTGAAGGTCAATAAGGTGATACAAAAATGGCCAATAAAAGCCATTTATCAAGAGTAAACAGTATAAACTAATCTAGTTTTCCTCTTTGGCAAGGCAACTAACTTTGTGGGTGAGGGAAAAGCATGATAGATGGTGACATTAGCAGGTCATTTGCCACCATGCACATTAACATTCTTCTAAGCAATCTACTTAAATACAGACAAAATCTAATTGCTGGAACGTGGACACTTAACGGAGTAAAAATCCCCAAATCCTATATTCAGGGTATGGTTGATGGTCAGTCTGGGAGCGTATAGAAAGCAGGCTCTTTTAAAAAGCTGTTAAGACCATTATGCCACTGAATGATTCCATTAATGGTGGGAATTATGTATAACTATTAACAGATGATACCACGATGGGAAGGGATGTAAGGAGTTCACAAGGGCAGAACCACAATTGAAAATTATTTTGATAAACTGGAGAAAACACATGAAATTGGTAAATCTTAAGGAAGACATGAACATAACACTGTATTCAAAAAAGAAATTCCAATGCAGAAATACAAAATGACTAGCAGGGCAGCAGCACTCCAGAGAAGGATGTGGAGATGAAAAGGTATCATCTTATATTTATGATAAGGGAGATTCCATTACAAAAGGCAAACATCATTCTGATGAGGTATATATTACATAAGGGAAGTAAACATTCTTAAATGCTTACCAAGTCCTAAAGCTTCATAAAAGCTTTTGTCGGCTTTTATGGGTAGAATAAAATGTTCCATTTTGGACACCATTCCTAAAATACGCTGTAAATAAAACAGAGAGACTCCAGAGGTCAAAACTAAAAATAAAAGTTTTAACAAACATCAACTATGAAAAAAATCTGAAAAAAAGGGCATTTACCTGGTTTAAAAACAAACAAACACCACCACCCTCCACACCCCACCCCCCCCCCCAAAAAAAACCAACAAAAATAACACTCAGAAAAAGGAGAGACATAATAATACTTCCCAAATTAAAACATGTTTATAAGCAGCAGGGTAGTGAGTTAATATTCACAGTCAGTAAAGGGTTTCATTTTTAGGAAGGAAAGTTTATGAATCAGAAAAATTCATAGTGAAGAAGGCTGTGAAACCCAAAAGGCAATATTGATCTTTGCTTCATCCCCCTCAAGCCAAATTTCTACTGGAAATTTTAAAACAGATTAAACACATGTTAGATAGGAATTGTCCAGATGTGCTAACACTGTAGTGTCTGAGAAGGGACATTAGCTATTTGGCCTTCCAGGTTCTTTTTAACTCTGATTTTCCATGGGCTATTAAATAAGAAGCCTTCTAACAGTAATATTAATTTTCCAGAGGGCATCTGGCTATGTGTTTTAGTTGCTTATTATTTACTGTCATATGTTTAGAGAATCATAGAATGGTTGGAGTTGGAAAGGATCTTAAAGATCATTGAGTTCCAACTCCCTAGCCATGAGCAGGGACCAGGGACCTCCCACCAGACCAGGTTGTTCAAAGCCCCATCCAGCCTGGCCTT
>BJBW01000403.1:172865-191410 GCA_004320125.1 Scolopax mira
CAGTGTCTCACCACCCTCACAGGAAATAATTTCTTTCTAATATCTCATCTAAATGACAAAAGTACAACAAAAATATGACCATGAACTCCTGGCTTTTTCTTTTTAAGTTGACATGATGTATGAAAGGTAGAGGGAAATAATATGATTTTTTAAAAACTGGCAACTAAGTCCTTTTGTCCGTCAAGCTAATGTGAAGTTTGTTGGCTCTCTACCTGTGAGCATAGATCTGGTGGAACAAGCAGTGCAGAGATGATGTAACATTCAGATCCCAACAGAGGAGGAAGATTGTGTCACGATCAGTGCAAAAGAAGTCACAAGGAGAACCTGAGCAACCAGCTAGCATCATATACACGATACACGGTAAAAGAGTGATGGGGAAATAATAATAAAAAAAAAATGTGTGAAAGAAAAGGAAGGCTGGAGAAAAATAGGTACATACAGTGAGAACAAAAAGAATGAACATGCAAGAGAAGAATAGGGAAACCATGTATTGCATTGGTGAATAACCACGAAAGAAAATGACTTTAAGAGTCTGTTGCAACACAGATAAAATAGGATAGGTGCAACCTACTGGAAAATATGGGTAAATATTATTTAAATAATATTCTGCTTCTAATCCTTCTGAACATTTCCTACTTGTGACAGTCCCATGGGAATAATCCCAGCCTGTATTTTCTGAGCTTTAACTGTTTTGATATTTCTCAGTGTATTACAGCCTGAAGAGCAACTTGGAAATTGTGAGTGTACCCACACAATATTTCAGCCCAATGAAGATTTTATTTAGTTGCTGGCTATCTTCTCTAGCTGTTAGCTAGCCAAGTTTGGAACGGGTCTGAAATGCCTCCAAATTAAATACAAGATTAAAGCAAACTCTAGCTGGCAGGAAGGGGGTACAGGGCCATGTCTGTGTTTGTACAACTTCTCCAAGGGAGCTAAGGATCAAACTTCTTGACTTCTCTGAAACAACACCCATCATAAACATTACAACTGGTAGTAAATATTTCAGAAATGTATCCTTAATCTAAAGCTGAGTGACCTGAGGTTTATCCAATATCAAAGGGACACTATCAAATTTTTAAGGTCACAGATTTCACACATGTAAAACCTTTAGGCTCCTGTGGAGCTATCTGGAGTCTCACAATGCTTTACCATAAACTATGACTGTAAATTTATTTGAAATTTTTCCTGTTTTTTAGGAGCTGAAAATGAAAACCTCGAATCACTCCATTGTTGTTCTAATGGAGTAGAGTGGGTTTATTCCAGTTATTCAAATAAGTACTCTGTGGAGATCTGTTGTGTTACCAGGATTCTCATTAGAATTTACACCTTTATGAAAAATATTTGCAATACCTCATGACTAGGTGTAGAAAATGCACATTACTTTATTCAGGTTTTATATGCTGCACTTATGATTAAATTTCATATGGCAACATGGGATTATTTCAAAATAGCTAGGTGTTTATGCTTCCTAATAAATTAAGGAGCTATATGAAAGTCTCCCCAACCAACAATACCCATGTGACAACACTACATTGATAAATCTACTTAATCTGTATTAAGAAGATGAATTTCCAAAGAATAAACAATTGGGATACTGAAACTCAAAGGGAGAATGCAAGAAGTGCTTCAGCAGAGAAAACCAACAGACAATAAACTGGTGTAACATTACCAATCTTTTCCCCAAGTTCTACACAAAAGATAAATCAATTAATTTCATTCTTTACCTGAAAACCAGACCAAAGTGTTTTACAGTCAGTATTTATTATGGTGTATCTTCACCTACCAGTAAAAGTCTCATAACTTGTGCCAGCACAGACTTTAACCCTTACCAGTGACCTCTCAGGTCCTATCAAATGTAGAAAATCTGATAGGCTGTTTTATGTTCAATACTCCTATGACATAGATTAATGAACACTGTATATTTCTTATCTTGCATGGGGTGGCATAAGGGACCTCATCTACCTTGTGCGGTTTGAGAACTTTATCATTTTAACTAAAAAAATGATTTTGTGATTTATGAGCAATTTGTATTTGAGAACCCTAACTCCCAATTTAGTGTGTGCGAATTTTAGGAATTCATTACACTTTAGTGTAAAAGGGATTATTCAAATTATTGAGTCTGACATTTTGCATGAGACAGACCACTGAAGCTGATATTTCTGCATCCAGGCTGATAATTTCTGCTAAGCTAATCATATCCTTGCAGGGTGGAGGATCTAGTCTCTTACCATCAAAAGTAACCAGGAAAACTCAATCTTTAAAGGACTTGGTTATGGCTTCATTTTGTCTATTTGCAAACAGAAAGCTAATTTTTCACAGCAAGCGTAGTCGTGCTACTTTATACTCGTTTGTTTCGGTGTTAATGTCTGGCCTTTAAATTAAATCGTTATTTTCCTTCCCTGGGGATTGCCACCCTGATGTAGTTATAAACAGACAATATACCCTTCTGTTGTAACTGAATCTGAGGATAAAATGGCATTATTTCTTCGGATTAACTGTTACCTATTCCATCAATGCAGCTCACAACTTGCTTTCACTGTCTTCTGGCAGCAGAGGTAGAACATTTATTCCTGGCACAAGGGAATAAGCTACAACTGATTTTTCAAATCTTTTCATAATGACCTTTCCAAGTCTTTCTCAGCTTCTCTTCAGATTTCTGTAGAAACATATATGTCCCAATGAATTGGAAAAGATTTCTTCAGGTTCACCTCATGGTTGTTAATATCACTGAAGACTTAGAGAACAATAGCTTTTAGATTTTATATAGTCTTTCCTTCCCTTTCAGGGTCCATATTAAATGAAATTTGATGATAGTGCAAAAGGTACTTTTTCTGCAATTTTAAATTGAGCTGGCTGGTTCTCTTTAAAAAAAAATATTGTAAACAAGCATGGGTGACCTTTGTGTCATTCCCTTTTTGCCTCTCTGTGATGGAAACTGGAAAATAGGGTGAGTTCACTGTTAACTCTTTTGTTAGCCATACCAAGGAAATCAGAGCTGCAATGCTTTCTGTCCTCTTAGTCCTCTCTCTGAAGACTCCATTCTAAAAATAAAAAAAAAAAAATTAAAAAATCTGGTTTGAAATCTTCCAGTAGATATTACAGTTGAAATAACTAAGTAACTCTACCCACTGGTCTTGTCACTTGCCATAACCCAACATGCACTGGACATTTCTGCATTTCTGTATAGGTTTGTAGAGTATATATATTTAGTGAGATGTGAGAAGAGGGTTGGGTTTGGGGATGGCTTCTTTTAGAAAAAAGAAGGAGACACTGCTTGTAAAATGTCGGAGTTGATAAGGATACTTTGAGTGCTGAGATCTCTCAAACTTTTTTGGTATCTTTCCTGAGAGAAAAAAATGTAATTAACTGCTTTTATCTAAGCACACAAAAAGTTTCTAACACATACTATTTTTATTATGCATGTGTTCTTTATTTTTGTTTCCTTATCACCACACAGGATAATGTATATCAATTCTATCTGATTAGGATTGAAATGGTATTGGTCCTAGAGAGAACATTGCTGAATCTTTGTTTTCTGCTTATTGCTTAAAAATGAGTATGTGAGAGTGCTTTCTCTTTGTAGATAATTTACTTAAAAGACATTTTCTTGAGAAATAATACTTAGCTATAAAAGTTGGTAGATATTTTCAGCTGAGTATATTCTATTCATAACAAATTTTGACTCATTAACCACAACCTTTGAAGAACAATGGTTTAATAGGAACATGAAATATATTCCTCCTAGTCATGTTAGTGACTCAGTGTTTTCACCAAAATATTTTTGCCTCTCACCCTCCTGTTGTTTTTGTGTACCTGGCACTTTGCTCTATTATCTGAAAACACAACACACAAACAATGGGGAAGACTTTATTGTGGAAGCAGTTCCACTAGGAAAGGGTTTTGGAAAGGAAGAGATTCTCTAAAGGGATCGAGAGGGTGAGCTGCAAATATTTATTTTAAAGCAGGTAACATTAAGAATGTATGCCCTTTAACACTTGCATCTTGGATTATTGAACAGCTCATATTCAAGGAATGAAGTAGACTCCAATGTCCAGCAAAGGACAGTAAGATGCTCAACAAGAGGAACTGCATCAGGCATTCAGCTCTTCGGAAAAAATTGAGTATAAGAGAAAGGATCAAGGCCTTTTGTTTTTAGTACTGTTCCCCCTCCATTATACCTGCCAGATAGAAAACAAAGACCACAGGGGAGAAGAAGGGCAGATACCAGCACTCCCCAATGGGAAGAAGAGAAATTATGATTTGTGTGTCTGGATTGTAAAATTTTTCACTATCCAAATCTCTGTTGCTAACAGCATATGTTAAGAGTATGGAGTACAAGCTCCATTGCATGCCTTTAGAATAATACATATTGAAAGATATTTAGTCTGTCCATATTGCATATCAACATTTTCCCACAGCTCTAGTAAGAATCATGAAGCTAGTTCTATGAAAACAAAGTGGTGTGAAGATGAAAAGAGACAAGGGCGTTTTTTCAGATGAACAGTTCTCCCACTGAAAAATGCAGTTTCTGATCAACAAATGGTATTTGGGAATTCAAGATGATTTTATAAGCAGTGTTGACTGAAATAACAAGTGATACTTTATTTTAGTTGCAAATTTTATTTTGACATGCTCAAACCTAAATATTTTGATTTTCCATTTGAAATGATTATTGGCTGATTGATTTTTTTTTCCCCAAAAAAAGACAAAAAAAGCAAAACAAAGAAAGCAAAATCCCCACACTGACCCAAATTTTCACTGAAATATCTTCCCCAGTTTTAGTATAGTCACTGATCTTAAAGTTCATTAGTCACATAAATTCAGTCTCCAGTTTCCTGAGCCATCTGTAAGCAGAACCTTTGGAAAATACCTGGGTTAAGTATGTAAAAAAGGAAGATTTTGCTTTGTTAATGGTAGGATCTTGTTACAACCACCTAGGGTTGAAGCCAGAAATGGATAATGACCTTCAGCTTAACGAGAAAGATTGCTACTGAGAACTGAATTCTAGTATAGTTTTCCACTAGTATTGAGAAGAATCAGATATTCCTGTATGCAATAGACAACAAATTTCATTGCCAAACAATTCCTGAAGCACCAAGCTTCTACTTGTTTAGAATTTTTTTGCTATTGTATGCAATATTTCTAGAAAGAGGGGTCATTGAATATAACATTAGATTGAATGATAGATTCTTTTAAAAATTAAGTGCAAAGAAACAAAAACAACTCCATTGGATCATTTGATATATGCAGGAAACTAGTTTGTGAACCTGTTTGACACGAAAACGCTGTTTCCTTAAAGAGAAAGAGGGTTGAAGTTGCTTTAAGTGAACAGCTTAATATTGGTCTGTATTCTAAGGATGTAAAATGAGTGAGAACAATGGTTTCACATCCAAACTTATGAATAAGCACCTGAAAAAATACCAGATGAAAGTAGAGATGTCAGACTTAATATGTTTTATAATTCCCAACTAAGAGCAAAATATTTATATCAATAAAAATAAAGATCAGATAAAGGAGTGGGGTTTCACTGAATGAGGTGAAATTGAATAAATTTTAGATATTCTGAGAAAAGAACACATTGTCTATGCTTATACAAGTTTGATTATAGAGAAAAGTTTAACACAGGTATGAAACTAGACATTTAAGTACACATAAGAATTTAGGATATAAGGAAAAGAACAACTATGGAACCACAGTTCACTGTGAAGAAAAATGCAGATAAGATGCAAAAATACACTGGAAAAGGTCATTGGAAAAAAAATACCATGCTCCTTGGTTGAACAAGATCATCAGACTATTTCTGTATGTTAACTTACTTTTAAGGGTAACTTTCAGGTGTAGTAGAGAATATTTAATTTTAAAAGTGGATTACTAATAGTTTTCAAAATTTGGGATTAGAAAATGAAGGCTATTTCATCTACTTGAAATTGCAACTTTTTACTTACAGTGTTTTGGTGAAAATGCAGGATTTAAACAGTCTTTTTTTCAGTGTTTCAAAGACTGATACTTGTATAGCTCTAAACATAGGTTTAGAACCTACAGAGATTCTATCTCTTTTACTGAAAATATAGACAAGTCTGATTCATCTCATGTAGGATTAGAAATCACAGAATAATTTCACTCATCATTTGAAATACTCTAGTGTTCTGATACCATGGGTACTACTCACCAGAATTCCGTTATGCAAAATAAAGTGTCTCATCTGAAATATATCACTTCCACCAGCCCAGTGGGCCTGATACTAAGGCAGAATATTAATTCAATTCTGAGTAAGAGCCTCTTCTGGCTTTTCTGCTAACATTCACAGAATTGTAAGTATTCAACAATTGTCTTTATAACAAATATGAACATAACTTTATGTAAAGTGCAAACCAGGAGTTTAACAACTTGGAAAGAAATACTTCAGGTTTCTCTGGAGAAGTGTATAAAGAAAGTCCAACCAAAAGCTTACATCTTAATCAAAAGTACAACTTAACCATATGCTTTGTTTGGAAAGGAGTTCACGTTGTCCATGGCATCAGTGCAGCATACTTCTTTGCCACATCAGAGAAATGCTTGGTTCTCTATTAACACAGGGATGAGGAATGAAAGGAACTTCACACCTACGTTTGAAACAGGAAGAAAGTTGTATGAAATACAAGGCATTTTTTACTCTGTATAAACAGCAAATTAAACACTGCAAAGTATTTACTCCCCTAATACCATTTTTAACCATTTTTGTGAATGTTGACTTCCCCAGAACCAGTCTTTCAACATCTACAAAACAAATAGTTCCTTTGATCAGGACTCAGCTTAGAGTGAGACAGACTTGAAAAACTACTAAGAGACTCAGATTATTTCAGCCTAGAAGCTCTGTTTTACCACTTTTCTCCCTCTCATTTTGCAACCTCAGTCATACTAAATAATTTCCTCAAGCTAATAAATGCTGAATTTATAAGGCAGTCTTCACCTTGATCCTCCCCTCAGTACGGCAACTGCTGCTCTTGCAGGGGCCTGCTGGGTTGTTGTGGTTTCTCTATCCTACTGTGGGTTTTATGTATTTAAACGTGCTGGTTTCTTGTATTATTAAAGTCTCTCATTGGGGCAATATTATTGCACAGAGTGTTGATTTAAAGGGAAGCCTTTCTGAACACACAAATTCCCTGTCAGTAGCCAGCAGAAGGCAGAACAAAATATTCAACACTTTGTAGTCAATTTGAATGCAATCCTCTGATATTCTATCCAGCCCAGAAAAACTCAGTGGGACCCATGAATTATAGATCACCAGTACAGAGGTTAACAGCCGGAAAAAAAAATACATACTTGCAATCAGAAGTATCTGGATCATCACTGATATTTTTTTGTTCGAAGCATAGCCAAAATCTCCAGTGCTTCTGTTACTTCAGTCCTTGAGGTATACGTATTGTGATAATAAAAGCAAAGAGATTCTCCACAGGGCTCTGCTTCTTTCAGTACACAAAGTAAGTGGTATCTAGTTGACAAATAATATTTTGCTTTTCATTGCTTGTTCATTGTGTGGTCAGCAGCATCTCTCAGCTCCCGTGTTGTTTTTGTATGTACACTAATCACGTCCCACACTGAAAACAAAATGGTGAATTTCATCCTGAGTTTTCACACGTTGCTTGTTGCCCTGGCATCTGATGCACTTCATAAATATTTACAACAACTATATGACAAGCTGTTATTTAAGCACCATTCTATATGCACAGAGAAATTAAGGTCTGAAATTTTCACTAAATCTTAGGTGCTTGACTTGAGATGCGCAAGACCTGAAATTTTAGTCATTAGTATTATATAACTTCTGCTTCACACTGTCTGCACTTGGTTGCAGTCCCACATGAGGCATCAACCTCTCTTTCCATTTAGAGGTTCAGAATCTCACTGGCCAAGGTTTGTGGCAATCCAGTGCTGTCTGAGGGATAAAAAAGCAAATTTTCAATGATTTATCATGCCTGATTCCCATCCAGATCCAGAAGAAGATATATGTTCTTGGCTTGCCTCTGCCAAGGACTACTCCCACCAAGACTGAAATTCAAGACCAATCTTCAAATCATGGATGGCAAAGTTATTCAAAACAGATAAAGCTTTACTGCTCACACACACCCCCATCAAAAAAAAAAAACCCTCCCCCCAAAAAAACAAACTGGGAGGAGGGGGGGGGGGGAAGAAAAAAGCTACAACCCAAAATCCTGAACGACTTCAAAACTTCTCCTAAAAATGAATTGTGAAAAAGTCCCACAGAGTTTCTGTTTGTGGCTGGAGTCTGGCAAAGTTTATATGGCAGTGTAAAGAAGACCTTGGAATGACGGATGGTACCACCATCCCTGCCTGTAATATAAAAAGTAGAGTCAGTGTTCTCTTCTCCATGTACAGGCAGCTCTCTTCATTTTCCAGCAACTTCAGCACGCTATTCCTCAACTGATCGTGGGAACCATCTAAACTTCATTCCTACAGAGAACTGACCTACCTCATTCTCTCTTCATCCTCTCCTTTGGTTTCCTTTTGCAAGCTGTTCTGGCAGAGGAATGTGGACATAGCTGAGAGGGAAAAAGGGCATCAATTTGCTGAACAGAAGCACAGAATCAGACTTCAGGTGAAAAGGTATATAATGTAAAATAGATCATTGCTTTTGCTTATAAATATAAATGATCCCTTTTCCCTGTATCTTCAAAACCAAAGAGGATGGTATTAAGTCTCATGAATAAAGTACCTCAACTGTCATGAATGATAAGCAAAGAGTGATATAAGAAGGACAGAAGAACAAAAATAAGAACTTAATAACCAGAGGAAGGTAATGAAGAGAAGTGGAAGAGGTAGTTAGAAAAGGAGATGTGCAATTTTTTTTTTTTTTTTGGAGTGAACATAGAAACCAATTGCTCAGCTGAGGAACTGGATAGTATAAGGGAAAAAGAGAGCTGAACTATGTGTTATGCCATTGTAAGAGGCACAGTGAATGGAGTGCTCTTGTCCATTATCTCTCTTTTGGTCTGTTCCAATTACACTTCATACTGCCCATTTCAAGCAAATGATGTAAGCAAGTGCTTAAGGTCATTTTTATTCTTCATTTAATAAAGATTATACAACATTGAATAAATACGTCTATTTCTTACTCTTAAATGTAGTTCTGGTCTGCCAGGGAGCATTTCAGGATCGTAACACAGAGGGACAGAAACTCCTGATAGAATCAGTTCTTGGCCTCACTGAAGCTGATGGTAAAACTCCTTCTCATGGGAATTCGATTTCATCAGAGTACTTAGCTTAATTTCTAGCTGCTGTTTGAATTCATGTGCATTTGAGACATTTCACTAGTATAGAAATCTCCTATAAAGCTATTCCGTACTAGTAAATTTTTCTCACTCTCAATCATTATTTTAAATGGAAACTTTATAAGAAAGTACATTAAAGCCATAAAGTAAAATGAAATGGAAAATTATGCTTAAAAAGAAATACTAAAACATGGAAAAGTGCTAAAATATTTTAACAATTTCAAAACCTCATGAAGCATAATTTTTGGCCAAAATATTTCTAAAACTGGCAGCCCACAGGAACCCTGGAACACCCATGTGGAAACATGTTTTTAATTTTGGAGTAAATATTTTTTCCTCATACACAGAAGTCTTTTCTTCAAATAGTATAAGACAGCCCCAAATAGAGACAAAGTTAAGCATTTTTGTTGTGCAATTAAAAATAAATTATACCTAGCTAAAATCAAGGTTATTTCTATCCTACATTTGAAAAGTTTAGGAAAATAAACATTTCAGAAAGTGAAGCTTATAAAGGGAGGCCTTGGAAATCTTTAATGCAGGGGTTTTAGATTTCTAAGTGCCATTCCTCTAATCACTGCATGTTTGGGCACCCAGAGGTGTGAATCTATTGACTGTGGACCTTCAGATTCCATAATTACAAACTCACAGATAGTAAGTAAAACATGGAGACTTATCGGTGTTCTGTGCCATCAAGGATGTCACAGAGAGCAAAGCCTCAGAGGATGATGAAGAAGGTCTCTCTCAAGTTACAAAAATATCTTTAGAAGAACAGTTCTTTTACCTGGAAGTTATAAATTGGTTCTAGTCTATGTTGCACCCCTGCAGCTGCAGCAAAAATCAGGATTGGTTTTCACCACTTTGTGTATAGTCTGTGGCTGAGGAGACAATTTAGAAGTCTTTAGACAAAATGAAGTTCAGAACCAGAACCAGAAAAGCTAGTCAGTAATAGTTTCTTCTCATCTTGTTAGCTTCAAACACATAAAAGAATGGTACCAGACTCACACATCCTTCCAGTCATTAACCTTCTGTACTCTTGGGTATGAAAGGCATCTCCCTGTCTCCTCACAACTCTGAAAACTGGCATTTTCTATCAATGCAACAAGTAGAGAAAATCAATTAATAAAATCAGTTTTATCACCAAGCAGCAATATGAGTTGCTGAATCTTATTTGTCATCTTTCATGGTCTTATTTCTATACCGTGCTTTTCCTAAAGGCAAAATGTTTTTTTCTTATTTTATGTTTTTCTCTGCTCAGTTGCATGTGGGATGCTATGTTGTTTTATGTGATAAGAATGTTTGGTCACAAGTTTCCCAACTGTATGCCAGAAAAGGCTCAGAGAAAGCTAACAGTAGTGATTAAGAGTATGAAAAATGTACCAAAAGAATGGTTGAAAAGATTGCCTACATAGAAAGTAGAGCATAAAAAGGCTATAATAAAGTAGAAAAAATAATGAGTAGTAGAAAGAAAGGCATACTGGGAACTTCTTTTCTAGTATAAGAAAATAGCATATTCAACTGAAGTTAAAGTTGTCAGATTAAAAAGAAATACTTTTGTATAGTACATAATTATTCACCAGCACTGTTAGTCACAGAAAGTTGCCAGGATATGCAAGATTGAAAACTCTTCACATATTTACATATATGTTTCAAGATTGTCCAGAATCAAATTTAATATCATAATTTTGGAAAACATTTCAAATTACTGGCTTAATATGTCTAACTGTAGATCACATCTGTTTCATAAGGAAGGTTTGGTTCCATTTGCCTTCAACAGAATAATGCCGAACATATTTGTCAGTAAATAAAACAGGGCAGTGATGAAGACACCTCTCTATTGGTCTAACCCAACAGAGCTGGGTAACCCTTTTGTGCCATTAATTGTCAATAGCTACAGTGCCAGCATGTTATGTGATGAAAGGGTGAAGGAGCACAGAAGCATCACAGCAGGGCTGGGGGGAACCCCAATAGCCTACCAGAGAAGCAAAGCCCAGCTCCACCAGGGCCATCCCAGGAGAGGGTCAGCCCATGGTGACACACATTGGGTTGAGTCAGTGGAAAGATTCTCCAGAGAACTTTTGGACTGAGGAGGGGGAGTTACTGCCTATGGGACTCGTTGTGGGATGCAGGGAGGGGCATTTGGGGATTGTACCAGACAATGTACAATGGAATGTTTGGAGAAAGGATCAAAGATGGGGAAAGGGAGGGATTATGGTGGTTTGGGGAGGAAAAAGCATGGAAAAAGACAGGGAAAATGGAATAAAAGGTATGTGCAAACAGGTTGCTGGTCAGTATGCTAGTGATACTATGCCCTGTGCCTGATCACTGCGCTCTGTTCTGTCTTCTTAAACTCTTATTTTTCTGGGTGAGGAGCAGCTTAACCTGTGTGCATATGTGTGTGTTGGGAGGTCTGAGGACCAGAAGCTGGACTAGGAACCACTGGTCACAGTGTCCATGTATAACTGGAGAAGCTAGAGTGCCTGTGCCTTGCATTGCTAGGGAATTCCAAGCCAAACTCAGCAGTGGGTATGATAAGAGCCCTGGGAACCTGGTATTGGAGTGGCTACAAGTCTGAGCTAGATAGTGGACAGACAAGAGGGTTTGAGAGTTGGCTACTGGAGGGAGTAGAAGGTCCAAGACAGGTACTTGAGAGACCAGCTTGGAGACGGCTACCAGTGAGGTCTTAGGTCTAGACCAGCTACCAGGAAGACCCATTTGCATCTGTGTGCTTGTGAGGTGACTGCCAAGCAGCCCGCTGCTGACTGGAGCTGGGCAGATGGAGAGGTGGCAGCCTTGCCTCTTCTGAGCTGGGGATTTAGTGCCTGATAGCAGGTTCAACAGTAGATTTTGTAAAGGCAGTAGAAAATCCAAAATAAAAATAGTTTTCTCCCATGGTGTTCTGTATAAACACTGACCAATAAGTAACAAATGCCGTGGATCACAATGATTGCATTCTGCTTTTACTGTCTTTTTCAGCTACTGTATCTCCATATTCTTATGCTGGATTATCCTTTGAATGTTACTACTTTTTATAACATCTTTAGTTTCATAATGCTCTACTAACATGAAAAATACTGTAAATGATTCCAAAAAGAAACCTGTATTTACCTCTTAATGTTGCTTTTATTTATGAACACCGTACCTGCCTCTGACATTCTGAGTCTCTTCATGGCATAAATCAGCAATATAATTTTAAAAACTGAAAGCTGCTCTGGAACTCTTCAGAGGAGATCACATTTACTTTACAGTTGCTTGTTAATTGCTTTAGTGCCTAAGGATGTACAACATATGTCCTGCAAAGAGACACCCATATGGTTATACAGTGTATGTCCTGGCACTCTGTTGCCACAGACTAGAAAACAGACTTCTGTTTAAAATGCATGGCCCGTTGCATGATTGAAGGTGTGACATATAAAGGATTATAACTGACAACATTGAAGCCCTACACCTGTCACAGTGCTGCGTTAGGAGGATAAATACGCTGCGGTGCTGAGGAGGGGAGAGGAGAGAAGATTGCCTTCATAGAAGAAACAATTAACTGATATTTTATAATATTTTACATAGGAGAATTTATTTCTCAACTGTCCAATTTATTCGTGTCAGTGTGACTCAGCTGTAGCTCAATTTTCATTCAAAGGTTATAAAGTTAAAGAAGTTAGTAGAGGAAAAAGTGTAAGGGTATTAACTAGCCACATGGATCCAGATTTTAAAAAGTAATGAAGCTTTGAAAGCAGTAAAGAGGTGACTAAGGATATCTTTTAAAAGCATCTACAGTTTTTAGAGGCCTAAACACTTCAAATATTCAAGCTCTTAGCCTTTTGGTTTTCTGGTGAGTATTATGGACATATCTGACTATTCAGAATGTGCACAACCCTCAGAAACTCAGCAGTCCTTGTGGACAACCGTCTTAGAGTAAGGCAAACTTATTCCAACAAAATAATAGCATTCTAGGACTCGTATTGTATTTGAGGTTCATATTCTTTAGGTTTATTTTCTCAGTTAAATATTAGGTAAGGAACTAAAGGACAAGATTAATCTCACCTAACTTTAGCTATTTAAATTATAGTGCTATTAGACCATAAGCTAGTTCTCTAGACTTTTACTGTGCTACTGAAGAGAGATAAAAATCTCTAGAAGGTGAAACATCCTATGTCTCTTAGAGATCCTTCTTCACTCTTGAGGTAGAAGGAATCACGCTGTAGAGATGCTCAGCTCTTTTCGCCGATTGACTAGATAACTTCAATAAGAGATTTCTCTCATCTAAATTTAGACAGCCAATTCACAAGCCTGGTGTTTCTAAATAGTTAATAAAATGTGAAAGACATCTCTTCAGAGTGAGTCATCCTATTTCAAACCTGAGTCATGCTTCAGCGGTGTCTTTCTCTCTTCATTGACTACAGAGGAAGTGTAGGAGTACTCCTACGCTGGAATCATCTCTTACCTCAGGTATTTCATTTAAATGATCAGGTTATGTGAGATTAATTAAGGTTTATGTGACATTTGACAGCAGCCTGAGTACTTTGCTGGAGTACCTCTTTCTTCTCCAGGTTACAATATCTTCCACATTGCAATCCTTTCTGAATTTTGCTCCCAAAGGGAGTGAGAGTATATGAAAGAATTAATTTCTCCTCTTTAATTTTTCTCATTGGTGTAAATTCTCCAAGGTAGCTTATAACTTTAACAAATTAATACTAGTACTTTCTATTTGAGTTGGGGCTGGGTAGCTGAAAATTACAAAGAATGTAATAATATCTTAGGGTGCAATAGTGAAGCAAGCCATTTCCAAATTCTCCTGCTGATTTAGAAAATTAGATGATCATTTCTTTTATTGTTCTCATGGTGATAGTAATTTGCTAATTGAAGAGCTGGAACACAGCTGAATTAAAAAGGTTTCCTGTGAAAGGTAATTTTAAAATTCCATGCAGAAAATTTAATTACTCAAAAATGTTTTTATTGTCAGTTTCCAGAATTTTAAAAATAACTAGTCTGATAAAATTCAGAGAACTGTATCTGAAGAGACATGTCAACTAAGAGACATTTAAGAGAACAATGAGTTAAACCATCATGTAGTTGTCTTCTAAGCATCTTTGACAGTCTTCCTATATGAATGTATGTCTACATGGATTTCCTAGACAGATGTCAGCTATCTAGATTTCTCTAAGGCCTTTGATGTGGTCCTCCCCACAACATCCTGCTCTCTAAATTGGAGAAATATAAACTTTCTGAGTAGACTGTTCAGTGGATGAGGAATTGGTTGGATGGTTGTGCCCAGTGTGTAATGGTTAATGGCTCAATGTCCAATGGAGATCAGTGACAAGTGGTGTCCCTCAGAGGTCCGTACTGGGGACAGTACTGTTCGATATCTTCACCAATGACATAGACAGGACAGTGGGATTAAGTGCACCCTTCGCAAATTTGTGGATGACACCAAGCTGACCAGTGCAGGTAGCACACCTGAAGCATGGGATACCATCTCCAGGTACTTGCACAGGCTTGAGAAGCACGAACCTTATGAGGTTCAACATGGGCAGGTGCAGGGTTAGAGCAATGCCTGCTATCAATACAGGCTGAGGGATGATGGGATTGAATGCATCCCAGCCAAGAAGGACTTGGGAGTACTGGTGGATGAAAAGTTGGACATGACCTAACAGTGTGCACTCAGAGTCCCGAAAGGCAATCACATCCTGGGCTGCATGAAAAGAAGCACAACCAGCACATGAAAAACATGGACCTGTTGCAGCAGGTCCAGAGGACAGCCACAAAAATGATCAGAGGGATGAACATCTCTCCTATGAGGAAAGGCTGAGAGAGGGGATCATTCAGCCTGGAGAAGAAAAGGTTCGAGAGACCTTATTGCAGCCTTTCAGTACCTAAAGGGGGCCTACAGGAGAGATGGGGGCAAACTGGTGAAACACTGGAACAGTCGGCCAAAGAGGTGGTGGATCCTATATCCCTGGAAACATTCAAGGTCAGGTTGGATGGGACACTGAACAACCTAATCTAGTTGCAGATGTCCCTGCTCATTGCAGGGTGATTGGACTAGAGTACCTAGATGACTAGATGTCCCTTCCAGCCCAAACTATTCTATGCATCTTTATTAGAAGGAACTCTTCTGCTTTATTCAGATTTTCCAAGTCAAAATGCATTTCTTTCTTTCAAAATATGCTCATATCTAATTATAGGTTATATAAATGTTTTTAGTAGTCACATGCAGAAAAATGACATGGCCACTATCCTATATTTCTCTAAGAATTTTTCCTCTTTCAGAGTAAAAAATATTTCCCTACTTTATTGTTTATTGCTTTTACATAACACTTCTATTTCCATTTCCTCTGGTATATATAAAAGCATCATTTCTTCCTTCAGAAAGCCTCATTTGTTTCTAGGTGCAGTCATTTACTGATGTGATATATTTCTGTAAAGGATTTTTGTTCTTATATTTTTTTCCACTTCATGTCGCTTGTGAAGCCTTTTCCAGATGATGCCACTAAAATAAATTATTTAACAGAATTCATAGGAAATGGTACCAAGAGCATCCTCTTGTAAATACTCAGAGGAAGCTTCTTATACGAACAGATTATTCCATCACTGCATTACTGAATTCTTGCACCTCGCTCTGAGCCATATGGTAGTGCCTACTGCCAGACATAAGGTTTCTAGGAATCTTATCTAGCTCAGTAAGGATGCTAGAAGCACATGGGGTTCAATGTTTGTTGTTTCAACACTTTGCCGGCGTAAAGCAAACTATCCTTATACCTTTCCTGTTGCACAACCTGTTGTCACCCAAGAATCTTTGCTGGGCAGTGGGCTTAAATGGTTGGCAACACCCTTTCCTTCTCTTTATCACAACAGCCTCATGCATGAGGAGTTGGAAAAAAAGAGATGTGTGATCTAAAATGAGTGTTCTGCCCATATTTTTCTTTCCCCAATTTTTTTTTATTTACAAATATTTCCTGTGAAATGCAACTTTATCATGTTTACGCAACCAGTGCTGCTTTGATCCTTGTAAGGATCTCACAATATCAGTTCTAAAATCTCAGAATTCAGCATTTATGATTATTTCTGTTTTAACAGAAAAGCATGTTTTCAGTTCATCTGCTCCGAAAGCCCATTATCCTGGCAGTATCGCAGACTAACATTTTTGGCAAAGGTCACTGTAAAGAGCAAAGCAGGGTTTCACAACTGCTGGCTCCAAGGAAAGCCAGCAGTAAACAAAACAGACTTTTCTCACTTAATATACATTTTTTTAATATTTGGACTAACATTGCAAAGGTCTGAGGTCTATGTCCAATTATTATCTAAATATATGCATTCAGACTGGTTAAGTTTTACCTCGAAGGCCACTAACAGGTGGCCAGTTTGCTTGAGAAGAAATTTAGTGTTGTTTAGTTCAGGTCAGAGATTTAATTTAAAAGCTGGTCTCAGGTAGTTTTCAGGAGAGAAATTCTGCATAAATGTGACTTCATTGCAAGAGAAACAGAGAAAGGGGCACCCTTCTCTCATCCTTTCTTCAGATAAAGTTATTTTGACTGACTTAAAGCAAATATATATATATGTATATATGTAGCTCAGTCAACTGGTTTAGTGACAAAAGTCAGTAAAGAAAGTTGTTGTCCATAGGATTTTCCATTAATTTTATTGCCTCTTTATTTTTCATTTATTCAACCCCAAATATCTCAGAATATCTATATTTTATTCGTATTTTCTATACTTTATCTGTTTTAATTACACTATTTAGGTGTTATTAATCGATTAAACTCTACTACTTAAGTTAGAATTAGCTTCTAGGCTTAATTAGCTACACCTGACTGAAGAAGGATCTAAAACTATATATGGTGCTTGTAGAAATTTAAATTAGCTGATAGGACAAAAATATTTTGTTGTTAATGGGGCATATTAAAATTGTATAAGTTCACACCATTAGTTGTGATTTGCTTTAACACATGACGCTTCTTACTATAATATTAAGCTCTACTATTCTACAGAGTTGGAAGCTCTATACAGTATTTTATTTTAGAGCATGTTACATATGGAGAACAAAGAGGCAAGGGAAATAATCAGGTGCAACAACAAAATCTTAAATAGTCACGACAGGATTTTTATTAAAAGCCTACCTTTTGAAATCAGTTTATTGTATTTAAAATTGTAATGTATATTTGAAAAAAAGCTGTTTGGGGTTATTTATTGGAAAGCCTAGAGCTGAAGTTTTGAATTATTAGCAACAAGATTTTTATTTTTTTTTTATAACAGAAAATGAAGTGGTAATCATATAAAGCAAGACAAAGTTGAAGATGATATATTTGTGATTTTTAACAAGTTTCAGCTTATAAACATACCTAGATGTGACTGTAATGAAGCAGACCAATATAAACCAATTGAACTACTTCTCCTCCTTTAAATTATGCAGGTGCTTATTCTCTGCACACAGTCTCCTAGGAATGAGAAACGTTTGGGTCGTGAAACAAAGACTAGATCCTTGCTTTATTTATAACTTGAGACACAGCCTCAAGTCATTCATGGTAACCCACATAATGCTTTGGTGAAAATACATTAAAACCTGCTAATATTTACTGTATAGCTGCAGTTGACAACATATTTTAATTTATGGTTTCACAACTTTTTCAATAAAGATTTTCTATTCCATTTAATTATTTTCAATTCAAGCAGGTTTGTTGATTTATTTTTTTTTTCCTAGGAAACCAAATATAATTTTTAGCAAATTTATCTCAGATCATGGGCTACTTATTTTTCCGTTTTC
The DNA here is from genome assembly GCA_004320125.1 of Scolopax mira. Classification (NCBI taxonomy): domain Eukaryota; kingdom Metazoa; phylum Chordata; class Aves; order Charadriiformes; family Scolopacidae; genus Scolopax; species Scolopax mira. The sequence goes on from BJBW01000403.1 coordinate 190,887, forward strand.
TGCAAAGGATCGATTTCACAAAGTCACCAAATGGCAAGTGGTGAAAGATACCTCTGGACATTGTCTAGTCCCTCAGCTCAAGCAGGGTCATCTAGAGCAGTTAGCCTGGGAGCATGTCCTGTCAGGTTTTGAATACCACCAAGGATGGAAACTCCACCACCAATCTGGGCAACCTGCTCTAATGTTTAATCATACTTAGAGGGGAAAATCAAAACAAAACATTTTCTTCCATTTAAATGGAATTTCTTGTGCTTCAGTTTGTGCCTATTTCCTCTTGTCCATTCACTGGCTACCACTGAAAAACATCTGACTCCATATTCTTTTTTCACTCCATGAGGTATCTATTATAAGGTTTCTCTGAGCTTGTTCTTCTTCAGGGTGTACACTCCCAGGCTTCTCAGCCTCTCCTCATATGGAAGGTGCTCCAAGCCCTTAATCATATTCATGACTCTTTTCTGAACTCAGACCAGTATGTCCATGTCTCTCCCACCATAGGGAGCCAAGCACTGAGCACAGCCCTCCAG
>BJBW01000403.1:191430-223697 GCA_004320125.1 Scolopax mira
GAGAGTTCTCATTTATGCCATCCTGGTCTCCCTTGCCCTTCCTAAACATCCTATATCCAGCCATGGCAGCACACATGAGCTATCCCACCTTGTCTCTGTGATCCCAATGAGACCATGTCCCTCTAACTGTACCCAGACCTCTGATTCCTCCTGTTCACTGCCCGTGCCATGTGCATTAGTGTACAGACACTCCAGAGGGGCTCTACTCATTCTGATTTCCTGGGATTGCCCTGGGAAACAGGCAAGCACATTCCCCGTCATGCTGTCCGTTCCGCATTTCCCTATTCAAGTGCAATACTTGGGATGGCCCAGCTTTCAGTGCTGTTTTCTTGATTATGAAGTTTCTCTTGTCCACCCTTGCACCCTTAGCCTACCAACCCTGTCCACCACTTCTTTACTGAACTGGGTATCATCATCTCTTTCTCCCTCCATTCCTAATTTAAAGCTCTCCTCATCAGGTAGGCCAGCCTATTGTCAAAGATGCATTCAACCCATTTGGTAAGATAAGTCCCTTCTCTTCCCAGGGGAAGATATGTGAAAACTCCTCAGATATGTGAAAACTAAATTCCTGCCTAATATGAGCTGCCTAACTAACAGTTATTGACTCACAAGATTTATACACTCCTCCTTAAGCCATTATACTTCACTGGCAGGAATGAGATGAAGACCACCTGGGTCATCTTATCCTTGGCCTTCACCCCCAGTGCTGTGCAATCACACTTGATATGCTGCAGGTTCCACTTAATAGTATTGATGATGCCCAGGTGGAAGAATTGCAGGGGTAATAGTGCATAGATCAAACCAGCCTTGACAGCCTGTCCACCATGCCCCCAATGTGAGCCAACAGCAACCAGCAGAGCTCCCCAGATGATGGATAATATCAGCAGACAGGGATCTCCACCATCCTCCCCCAGGAGTAAGTCTCCCACTGCAATTCCCCCCAGTTCCCTCCTGGCACTGCTGTGGTGCTTAAGCTCAGCTGGCTCAGAGACATTGTGGGACACTACTCCCAGCCCCTCATCTGCTGCCAGGACACTGACCTATTCTGTAGTTAGAGATCTACAGGTGGAGCAGGAGTCTCAGAGAAGATCAAGCCAATCAAACAGCCAGGCTAATTAACAAAAACCAGGTACCAACATCCCCCTCCTCCCCAGATTTATAGGATAGAACTTACACTGGAAGAAGTAGGCACAACATATTGATTCTCAGCTCTGTCAAAGTGATGTGCTGCTCTAACACTTCTGCTATAAAACTATATTCATTTAATGATTTGAAGACTGAAGAAAATGAGTGGGACATTGCACATGTGGAATCATAGAATTGTCCAGGTTGGAAGGGACTTTAAAGATCATCTTGTTCAACCATCAACCTAACCCTGACAAAAATCACTAAACCATATTCCTAAGAACTACGTCAACCCATCTTTTGAACACCTCAACCACTTCCCTGGGCAGCCCATTTCAATAACTCGATAACTCTCCGTGAAGAAATGTTTCCCAATATCCAATCCAAACTTTCCCTGGCACAACTTGAGGCCATTCCCCTTGTCCTATCTCCTGTGACTTGGGTGACAAGACTGACCCCTGCCTCTTTACAACCCCCCTTCAGGTAGTTATAAAGTATGATAAGGTCTCCCCTCAGCCTCCTCTTCCTCAGACTAAAGAACCCCAGCTCACTCAGTCTTTCCTCATAAGACTTATATGTAAATTAGATTCTTAGTAACAAATAGCTTCTCTTCCAAAAACATATTATAATTTTAAACAGCTCTGCAATTCTATCACCATTGCATAATTTTTTGCCCCTTCCAAGCTATAAAAAAATGAATAAGGGAAAAACCTAGATAATATCCAAACTATTTAAATATTTTTTAAAATAAATATCTCATGAGAAGCCATGTTTATCCAAGCAGAGCTCATAAACATTGCATTTAGTAAGGTTTTATTTTGATGCAATTTACCATTCACATCTGACAGCCTCTTAAAAGGTGGACTACTGACCCTTGGAGGACCTTGAAGCTACAACATGTTGCTATGCATTGGTAGTGAGCTATTGTTTGATCCAGTCCTCATTTTCTTTTGTATTCTAGAAGTCTAAAGCATATAATCTCAGTCAGGTATAGCATGTAAGGTTTTTGTATTGTTTTGGTTTTTATTCTTCTCACAGGCATAGGAGTTGAAGGATCTTCACAAGAATTACTCTTCAGTTAGATGTAAAAATCACATACTTACATTTTAATAGCACAATCCACTTGTACACTCATGTTCTCAAGTTCCCCAGATGTAAACATTCTTTCAAAAGTCAATACCATATTCCGTCAGTTTTATTGGAAATACATTGTCTTTCTCTGTAAGGCAAGTAGAAAGCAGCCATATTAATTTTTTAGGAATTCTTATTTTCAAAGCTTAACTCCAGTAGGGGAACCTTAAGACTTTTTCTGTCTGCTAATCTCACACCATGCTGCATGTCAAAACAAAAGTTTCTACTATGGGAACACAAAAAAGAATCAGTATGAATCCACTGTAATTCCTTTTGACTGCATTTTTTCCTCAGTGATAAATATTATTCATGGCAATAGGCAGAAGTGGAAAATCTTTGTGAAACAGATTTTGTTGTGATCACTGGACAGAGAAAAAAAAAATCCAGAAGTAGAATATTTCTTTGTGCTTCTTCAGTACACCTGCACAGCCATGATTGTCTTAAAAAAAATAGTTTGGACCTTATACATTTTAATGTGCTTTTGTACAGTTTTGGTTCCACGAATGCTTATTGCAAATTTGAACTTATTACCAAAGAAAAAAATTGCCACATTGTAAACAGGTGCCGAGTAAAGGCAAGAGAATCTGGGTTAGGCAAGCAGATGGTGTACAATCCAAATAACATAATTCTGTTACAAAGGGAAAGTTCCCCAAGTAAGGTAGCAAAAGAGCATTTACTCCTACAAACCTTCAAAGACTTGAAAGGAAAAAATTACCTCGGTCAAAAATAGTAGGAATTCCTAGTAGTAGGAAATCAAATGAAGTAGTAGGAAATCAAATGAAGTTAATAAAAAAAAGTTTTTCTGATATCAAGGGAATAACTCACTAATCCCAAATAAAAGTATTTTATATTTCACTACATCTAAGAGCCATATAGTAGACTAAATACTCCCATCTTCATCTTATGCAAAATTTATGGATAGATCACTGCACAAGACAGCGAAAATTTCTTATGGTCTAAGTAACATTAGTTTACCCAAAGCAGATATGAACCCTGCTGCATGGAAAGCACCACCATAAAAGTTGGAAATCTGAATGAATTGTGCATCTTTCATAGTATACATAAATAAAGTATATATAAATGTGGTACAGTTGAAGCTACCAAAAACCTATTCAATGTTTAGGCAAACTGTTAGTCAAAGTTAAGTCTTTAAAAAGCTTGTACAAAGCAAACAGGGAAATGTACCAGAACTTATTACACTGTGAACTTGCAGCAAAGGCCAGTAATGGATACCATGACCAATTATCCAAAAGTAGAGCTAGTAAACGGTAATTCCCATCTAAAAATTCCCAAAGTACTTTATAGTCACTTACATAACACACCACTCAAATTCAAAACCTATTTTTTGGAGAGAAGTTTGATGTCAATCCAAAGTCTTATTTTTAGGAATAAATTCAGGCATACAATGAAATGTTATTGTATTTTGCAAAGAGATTCTAAGGAATCAGTTTATAATTCCCAATATGTGCATACATTGTTCAAATTTTAGTTTAAGTACTTTTTAGGGCAACAGAGCCAATACTACTAGGATATGTATAAACAGCTTAATAGCATAATTGTTAAGCCCACTGAGTTACAAATGAGCAAATATGCTGAAGAAGGTCTGAACTAAGTGTCGATCCTCCTTGGGTAATAGTGATGGATGAAAAGCAAAGATTCCAGTCTGACTTTTCCAGCCTCTCTCGATTTGCCCTGAGGTACCAATTAGGTAAATTTTTTCTTTTTCATGAAAATTTAAGTTATGTTACAAGGAAGTAGCAAGCTCCAACAAATACTAAACCACACAGTGCCATTTTTAAGTTCATGATATAACTTTAAGTCCTCCTGTGAAAGGGACCCTCAGATCAAATGGCCAACCATTCTTCTCAAAGATGTAGTTTAATTTTAGACAGAACAGAGCAACTGTGAGTAACACAGAAGCTGAAGCTCTCCATCCCAAGGCTGTCTGAGCCCTAACCCCTAAAAACCATTGAAGACATTGCTCAAGTCAGGAAGTGAGGAAAGCTTGTACAAAGGAGGGCTATGATGGTAGAGAAAATTACTTTCCAGCTGAAAAAGAAGACCATAAAATATCTTTGGCAATAAAAATCTTTGGCTAGATAAGAAATAAGTTAATTAAAAAAGGCCTTAACAAAAAACCAAACAAAACCTCAAAATCCACAAACCAATAATCACATGCCTAGGAAAACGGAATTGAAATCCTCAAAAGCAAATGACTAATGATGGTCAAATGTGATGCATATTCCAAGTAAAATGATATGAACACAGATGGTCTATCAGCAGGGTGCTTTAGTATTGATATTGGACCCCATTTTTTCCTAACGTTTTCATCAATTGCTGTGATGATCACACAGCATCATCCCAAGAATTATTTTAAGACAGCAGATAACCTGAAAATTGTGAGAGCTTCAGTCCAGAGTTACCCTGAGAAACTTGAGGTGTGCACCTATGGAAATCTCCCAAAGTTTAACAAGATTTTCAAGCTCCTGCCTCTAGTACAGAACAAATCCTGTGCATGTTTGAGAAGTGACTGGCTGAAAAGCAGCTTGCTGGAAAGGGCCTGGAGGATAAGGTTGCCTCCGGGTTGAGTATCATAAAGCAAGGATGTGCTCTCATTGCAAGTGAGGCAAGTCACACACTGGGCTATGTCAGGGGGCACGTGGCCAGCAGACTAAAGAAAGTTATAGTCACATTGACTTTGCATTGGTGAAGCTCCACCTGCAAAGACGTGCTTAGTTTCATGCCCCTAGTCCCATGCTCTTGAAGGTATCTGGAAACTGGAGAGGGTCCAGCAGATGCTTACAAGGATTGTTAGGGTCTTAGACCACATGGGCTGAAAGGCAAGGTCATGGAAGCTGGGCTTACTTAGAAGGGGAGTAAGGGTGACATAGTGGATGCCTAGAACTACTTAAAGGACTGTTATGAGGGAGTCAAGCTCTTTACATTAACATGTAAAAAAGTTTTGTACAACAATGGGAAAAGCTCACTTATTGAACATCAAAAATTCAGATCAGATATTAGGAGAAAACTTTTCTTCAGAAGGGTAATACAGTAACAGAAAAGCAATGGACCAATATTTTTGATTTGAAAATGGGAAAGCATTACCAAAGAAAACTATACCTGAAACTAATCTTTTATTCAGGCTATAATTTAATATTTTGAGGCATCATTTAAATACATTTAAACCTTATGGCAAAAGGTTTCTCCTAGAGAGATCTTTCAGAGGTTATTTGAAACTGACAATTTAGAGCTTCCCATCCTGGGAAGTTAAACTGGAAGACTCAGATCTACTCTATTTATTTAAGAAGTTTTAAGTTCTTTTCTGATAAGATCTTTCTTTTTTGTCTCAGACCTAGTTTTCAGAGTAGTGGGAATTTACTTGCCTGTAGTAAAACTAGTTTCTCATCTCAGGCTTACGAATACACATCACCCTTGTCTGACACAGCTGTGCACAGATTCAGACCAAGCAGTGCCTGCAGAAGAGGGACCTAAACCTTTCACTTACAAAAGATATACCAAAAAAAAGTGGAGATCTAGGCTTAATATGAACATAGCTTACACAAGGAACTTAAATAAAATTTTGAGTAGTACAAAATAAAACCAAAAGAATTCATACCAAAGTCTCCCTCTTACTTACTCTCACCTTTCCAGAAGTCATACTATCATTCCAGAAACCCTTTTATTGGCTTCCAAGTTATAAACAATTCCAGACTCCTCTCCGGACTCCTAGAAAAGGTTTTTATATTCAGGTTGTGAATATATAATCCCTAATATTTTATTTTGCCACTTCACATGACACCAGCTTGTAAATTTTTTTATACCAAGTAATTTTCTACACTGGTTTGCTCTCAGCAGAAGACCAATCCCTCTCCTCCTTTCAGACCTTTGTATCCTCCAGAGTATTATGGTGTACAACATCCAAAAAATTCAACAGAAAACTTTTCTCTCTGCTTCACAGGTGCTCTCTTTAAATTTATCAGACTTTATGAGCAGAATGTGTATCATCCATCAAAACATTTGAAAAATTAAATCAGATCTGAAAAATAACAAAAAGCCTCAGTACAAAAAATAGTGAGTCTTGAGTGTTGAATGCAGATACTCATGCAAATGAGCATATCTAGACATTCACAGGTATGAACAATCACAAATCAGTATGAACAGTTTACCTGGATAGCAGATTAATTGCTCCATATGTACAGAAATTGTTACAAAAGGACTAGCTCCATGCAAACCAGTGCCATCTCCACTGAGGCTTATTAGCTCAAGAACAGCACTCTACAAACAACCAGAACCATCTCAGATACTCCCCACTGGATGTTAAGTTCGGGATTGAGATCAAGCATGCTGAAGCAGTGCCATTTATCCCTTGTGTCCCAGCTGAGTTCAATACCTGATTACAGAAAGAGGAAGTCTCCTCTTCCCCATCTGTTGCTGGTGTCAGCAAGGCAGCAGCAACTAACATCTGAAAGGCAGTTAGGAACAGATGCAATTTTCTCACCATTAAAATTCATGATAAAAGCAAGCCAAGTCAATGCACTGAGGTCTGGCTCTATGTCCAATGAGTGCTTCAGGATTATTGTTTGTATTCAAATAGGTAAAAACATAGTATGCTCTGAATCAGGATTAATGTATGATATAGTACACATCGTGTATGGATTTAAGGCTGAGTTTGACAGGTCTAATACTGAGCCAGAGCTAGTATGTTGAATATATGAAAGTAGGAATTGGGTGGGAGGTAAGTAAATTGGGAATATAATGAAAGTATATGTTGTATCACCTTCTCTTCTTGTCTTCACTAGTTGTATCAAAGCTATAATCAGATTATAAGTAGTTGCTGGGAGGAATTTATTTTACCTCTTAAGGAAATGACTGGATTTTCTCTGTTATAAGCTGTATCTAACATCTTCATGATTTGCATGAGGAAAAAAGAATTCTTCAGCATATTGTGATAGTATCTGTTATTCTCCTGGATATACCTGTTTCAGTGTTGAAGATCATAGCCTTAAGCCATCTCTGTTGTCTGGATAAATATAACCAGTTAGTGTTACTCTAAAATATCAGTTCAATTATCATTTGATGATACTATTATGCAAACAGTTCAGGAGAATATCTTCTTCTGTATTTTTCCTTCCTAAATATTAGCTTTTCCTTCAAGAGAAATAATGAAAATTGAAACTTCCAGATAAACTTAGCAGTTTACTCAGAAGAAGAAAAGAAATATTTTAGCAATAGGAGTTTGATACAGACCACCATATTTTGCAAGATAACTGTAGAAAAGTAGAGCCTTTAGGTCTGTGTAATTTGAGTTATGGTGGAATAATTTTTTCACTGTCTGATAAAAGTTTCTTTGATCTACTTTTTGACAGGTCTACAGGTTTTGACCAGCTGCATTTTAATGGTGTTTCTATGGGTGCTTCTCCCATTACTTCTTTTCAATCAAGAGCTTTGTGCCACTACCACGCTGGTCTACGTGTACAGAGCAAACTTTTAACTATGAAATTGGGCCCTGCTTGCATATTTTGCTTGGTTTTAATCACACCTTTAGTATTTGAATTTAGAAAGGTCAATGATATCTTAAAATCAATCCTTAAGAAAAAGTAAATATGAAGTAATTATTGTCCTTCAGAAGAGAGAAGCTCAGAGTCCTTCCAATCCTTTTTCTTTAATCGTGTTGCTAATAGGAGTTTGCCATGCAATAGAATGAATAAGGATGAAAGGCTTCTGCCAACATTTAAAATGTTTAGTTACTGTAAGATGCTTAAAGGTACTGTGTGCTAGCAAGCTGTGCAGAGGGTAGATATTCTTCATTATTCCTAATTTTGAATAAGAAAGTGCATTTATTCAAACGTTTGGAAAAAAGCATATTTGCTTGAAGAGGTATGAAGCACATAGATTGCACAGGTAGTGGAAAGTGATAGTCCATTCTTGGCTTTGATAACAAGGACTCTAGGTGAGTGAGAAGCAACAAGTGCCAGAGTTTTTCCCATGTGTTTCAGAGTCTTTGATCTGAGTAAGTGGTGATTAAATGTTGCAAATCTATAAATCAGACAAAAAGATAGCACCATTTTTCCCTGAGCTCTCCACAGAGTTTGTATTTGCACCAAATGTCTGGAATACAACACCCTCTTGCTATTCCTTCTACCATATTAGGCCATTTATGTGCAGGCATCGGCATCACTTAGTGGCATATCTGGCCATACATATGACAAAATGCTTGTTTATTATGGACCCAGTCCAGCCGTGACTGAAACAAAGTGGAAAGACTCATGTGGACTTCCGTAAGGGTTGCTTCAGGCTCCTTGTGAACACTAAGATTTATGGCATCCTTAACATTTCATTTCCTCAATTTTAAGCACTTGGGTTTTGTAAATGACGTGCTGGATAAATACACTGTTGTCACTTAGCAGACTTAACTGGTGTGTGAAAAGAAGTCGTTTACTTTCGGATAAACTGAGGAACGGTGGATTAGGGTTGGTTGCTCAGCTGGCATGAACTTGCATAGATCCATGAATTTCAACTGGCCTCTCAATATCTGATCTGTCAACAAACGGAATTAAAGAAGAAAGTTTATATTTATTTGAAGAAGACATGTATGGAGTTACAGGTCACGTACCCGAGTATATAGCCTGGGGAAGAGAATATTAGAATACAGACTCTCTAGGTAAGGCACCCAGTTATTAGATCCAAGATTTTCCTCTCAAAGGCACAGAAAGCACACATATAAATATTATAAAGCAATTTTAAGAAGCTCATGAAAAGCTAATATTTATTGCAGGGGGGAAAAAAAAAAAAGAGTTTTTAACTTTTGGCTAATATCTAAATGGAATGATTCCTATAAATTGTAGCATTAAATGTTATGGTATTGTTAAAGTAGTTTCAATGCTGTTGTTGTTTTCTTCATTCCAGACATTTCCATATTACATGCACCTGAAAAATAGAGTTATGTAATCGCTTCCATTCAAAATTGAGGTTTTTAAGGTACTGAAGAAATTCAGATCTAAAATGTAGTTTTACAAGTCTGGAAGGAAATCTTCCCGAAAAAAAGTTTTCAGCAGAATAGTTTCAATATCTTTTTGAGTTATAGGTCATTAAACAGATATAAGGAACATTTGCTTTATTGCCTTTTGTCCTATAGAAGCTGATTTAAAAAGAAAAGTGGATGTTGCATGCTGCTTTTTCATAATCAGGACTAGGACCCTTTGTTACAAGAAATTATTTGAAAAAAAAAAAAGTAAAAAGAGGACCTGGAATTGAGTAATCTAACATAGCTATTTCCTTCTTCTATTATTCTTCAAAGGAATTTTTTCCATCACCTGCCTCCCCTGCTAGTTGCACAATAGAAAAGAACTGAAAAAGCCAATCTGCCCTAATACAGAGTGTAACAAAGTTACTGGCTTGTCTCAGTGGGAAAAAGCTGTCCTGGAAAGACCCAGTAGACCTGCACTGTAACATTGTTACAAAAGCAGACATTATTAAACCTCTTTCTTAGATTAAAAACTATTTGAAAAACGCCAAAGTAGCAACAATGGTCAGACAGTCAGCTAGTTTTTAAAATGTTGTTCCTGTAGGGTGTAGATCTAATTAAATTAACTGTGTTCTTCAAAAAATATATTCAGGCTGTAATTTTTGCTTCGTTGCAACTATTTAACAAAACCTATTGGCAGGAATTGGTCAACATGCACATTTCAGAATCCAGGATCAGCAATTTTCCATTCTCTCCGTTCTTTCCGTTCTCTCTCTCTCTCTCTTTTTTTTTTTTTTTTTTTTTTTTTTTTTTTTAAGAGACAGGACAATCAATACAGAACCATGAATAACAATTACTATAATGGATATTATTAAGGGTTTGAGCCTGCTTCCCCAGAACTTGGCAGACGCTTCTTCCCTGACTTCAGCAGAAGCAGGGACAGATGCTAAGATATTAATTTAATCTTTCATAAGGACACATGCAATGCTCATTGATTTGAGATGAAGTCCCTTCCTAACCCTTCTCAAGTTGTAGGGCAGAGTATTATCAAAACATATACATATGGCTTTTCACCCTCAGTTTTATTACCTGTGCAGTCTGAGAGAACAAAGCGAGGTGAGGCTCAGCTCAGTATTACTTCTCTTTTTTGTCTCAGAGTGGTGCATTTTGTAACTATCTAATCATTTTTAAAGCTACAGGGGATGTTCTAGACGGTGGGGGAAAAAATCTAGTCAATTTTGGAGTAAGCAGAAATGGAAAAGAAAAGAGGAATGTATGCAGCTCTTGTACATAATTAGCACAGCCATCTGTTTCACTTACCTGCATAATTGTCAGCTAATCAATTGTTAATTGTAAATGTCCACTTGTTTAACAGCATTGTACCTGCTATTGCAATTCATTATCCCAAATGTTCTACAGATTTTCAGTCCCTGAACTATTTATTTCCAGGAGGAAACAGTGGGAGGAAGATGTCAAAAGAAAGCAAGGAATGGAGATACAGGTAAAAAGGGAGGAGTGCAGGGAATCTAGATGCGGGTAGCTATAAGGTGTGGATATGTATAGTGATATGGGGATAAGTAAAGCACAACAGCATAGATTGATGGAACGGATGGACTGATGGAACAGGGATGTGAGGAAGAACATGACAGATGGAAACTGTCAGAGGGAAACAAGCTTCTTGCAAGAGCAGGGAAAAGAGCTGAGGGTTTAGTAAAAAAGGAAATTGGGAACTTTGGCACACAAGGAGAAGGCTGCAGAACATGCAGTAAACGTGGTCAGTGCTGGCCAGATGCCAATGCAATTATCACAGCCACTTCTAATAGGTATGAATAGCCATGCCGTGACCTTGGAGTCTTCAGGTCAAGGTTACCCCCTCTCAGTCAGATCAGGCTCTCCCAGATGCAGAACTTGAGGATCAGGGCTAGCAATGCCTGTAAGTTACTTTTGTCTTCCTGATTCCAGTGGCCCTGGAAATATTCAATCTCCCCAGTCTAAACCAGAGCAGCCTAGAAACTACTTTAAGTTACATTGACTTTTAATAGTCTCTGAGGCACTATTTTGTCATCTCAGGTCAATGTAACAAAGCAATCCAACCACAGTGTCTTATATCCAGCCATTCCTCCTTTGGAATATATATGGAGACAGAAATTATGTTTGGGCCATTTGCCCTGAACACATTAATAACCTACTCAATGAGAAGTACTCCATAAAAACAATTGTAATGATGTATAAGAGATCATTATCATTCATAATCTATTAGTGAGCTGTTGCAATTGTGCTCTAATTAGTTCTTGATTTTGTTGCTCTGTATCTTTTCTTTTTTTTTTTTTTTCTCTCTAGCTTTTCTTAGACCAACAATTTTGTTGATATTCACTGCAAGATTTTAAGAACTGTAGATAACAGACAGATTAGATAATATCTACAATTATAGAGCCAAATAGAAAGAATTTGAAATTATCATATTCATCACAAAGTTTAGAACCTTTTAGGAAATTTTTGCTGTTTGGTTTGGTTTTTTGGATTAGCCTGATGATGCAAGGATTGGCTTCATAGATTGGCTTCTATATACAAAATGATACCAAAAGACAATAAACTCAGCCTAATCCTACGCATTTAGTGCTTGAGAGTTATGTATTTATCTTTGGTCAATGAAGTAACAGAATCAGCAAAGCAGACCCAGGGTACATTGTGTTTTGTGTGATTTGGATGTGAAATAGTAACCTTGGGGGGAAAAAAAGCATTTAATATCTATTTCTCTTCTATTTTATAGAAGTAATTTAGGATCTGATATTTCCTCATTAGAAATACTGAAAGTAATGCAGCAAGACCAGTGAAGGAAAGGAGATAAGAGTCTGTGAATTAAATATTAACATTATAATGAGATTAAATCAACGGCAAGAATTTGCTTGGAAAAAAAAAAAAAAAGTATCTTAATTACCTCCATGCAAATCAGATGAAATCACAAGAGAACATGTCTCCCTGCAGGTGTAGTGTATAACTAGAACTGTTCTCTCAAAAATGGATGAATCAAGTTAAATTCATAAGCCAAATGTAGTGACAATGCTTGGCCTGACCTGGCAAGGAGTGAAGTCTCCATATCTTCTATTGATCTTTGAAAATTATTGAAAAATCAAGGAATTTATTTTAGAGCTTAAATATTAGTATAGATGGCTAAATTGCTAAGAGAAAAATTTGGAGGTTTTCAAGGAAAAAATTAGGAGGAAAGGAAACTGTAGAATCCTTTATTTACAAAATAATAGTAAAGAAGTAGGTTTATCTAAGATAAATTCATAAGGTGGGCTAATAGTAATGTAAAAATATTTAATGGGTAACAGAATTTGATTAGTTTTCTTTATCAGATAAATGCATAAAACGTTCTTATGTCTAAGAGTTTAAAATAGACAAGTTTAGACTAGAAAAAATCACTATTTTTTATAGCACTGACAGTAATTAAGAATTGGAACAGCTTATGTATATGCATCTCTGCCACACATTTTAAAAAACAGATTGAAGCTTTTCCTTCTAAAAAGCTTACAGTTAAAACATCAATTAATTAAAAAAATCTTCTATCTCTTGTCAAGCAATCAAAGATGATGTCAGACTGGATGATAATAAAGTTTTTTCAAGCTTTAGAATCTGTGGCAAAACTTGAATCCTGATTTTCCTTTGCAAAACCCCTCCTCTATTCCTGTCTTTCCAAATTAAAAAATTTAGAAACAATTAAATTTATTACAGATTTTTTTTGTCAAAATCAAATCTGGAAGTTATATTTTCACATCATATTCACATCATATTTAAGTGTTATTTTCAGATGAAACATTATACAAATTAAAAAAAAAACAAAACACCAAAACCAAAGAACTACCAAAATAACCCCACCATTATATTGGAAGTTGGAAATAAAGAAAATATGTTTAAAGAATTAGACAAAAATAAGAGATTCAAACAAAAAAAATGGAGAAAAAGAAAAAAATATCTGGGATTATGGAAAGATGATAGCACTGAGAGTGTGAAACTCTTTCTATAAATTGAATGTTTTGATTATAGTTTTCAGAGAAGGAGAAGAAGATGAACATTAAAGAAGTGATCAGAATTGAAATGAGAGGTGGAAGTATTAAGCGACCGAGGAGGGGGTTGGGAAAGACATAAAAATATGAGCAAAGAGGAGGGAGAAGGTCTCTGATGATAACAGAAGGCTAGTCACCAGTGGAAGCAGAGATTAGGAAAAAATATCAAGTGGTTGGGAAGAAATCCAAGAGCTGGATCCTACTGTTGAGATTAAGAGATTACAGGTGTTTCTTGGATTTATTTTTTTTCTGTGTATGGAGTCAGGACATCGAGCTGGTGGCCACAGTTATCAAGCGAGAGCCAATAGATTCCATGCCTGAAAGTTTCATATTTGCACTTTTGCAGTGTTGCCCTTGGTTCATTTTCAGCATTTGATACCACCTCAGCTTTCTTTCAGCAAAAATTCCTTGCATGTTGTTGCCTGATATATACACTATTTTAAAGCCATATGGGGTTATTTAATTTTAGGTATTGATCAGCATCAGAGTAAGCCTTTCTGTTAACTTAATAGCCCAGCTGAACACAATGTCTGTCTATAAAACCCAAGGCCCGTTCCTTGTTATTTCTTCTGGCATTTTATCACCAAGACTCTCCTCCTGTCTCCTCACTGCAGGTAATTGCATCCAAGTACATGCATCTGCTAGTAAACATCTCCTCCAGTCATCTCCAACCTTAAGCCTGATACAAATTTGTTTTCTAACAAACTTCAGTTGCTTGTTTTGTACCTGTAGGTGGATTTCTTTGATCTAAGACATTCGGTTCAGCCTAAATATTTCACTGAAACTGTATTACCTGTAATGGAGCTCATCTCCTTTACAGTGTCATCAGGGCCTTTGATATGGTTTCTTAGTTAGGGAAACAAATTAATTATTATTGCTGTAGGATTTGGGCATTGTAAGATATCTACATAGCAAAGATAGTAGTAGCTATAGCCATATATTTTATTACTTTTTCAAGAATGCATTAGTAAGTTCTTGTGACATAACTATAACCCCTCTGTGAGATTTATCATGCTTTTAAAGCCTATGAAGTTATTTTTTTCCCCTTTTGCCTTAGAAAAACAACTCCTGCACTTTCCCATTATTGTTGTTACAAGACCGCTAAAAAATCTGCATATTTATGAAAAATGGATCAATGATTAACATCAAAGCATGCCTGTATTGATCATAGGACACTCTCATTTATTAGTGAAATTAAATTAATTAATGTCTTAATATTTAAAAATCAGTGCTCACCAAAAGCAAGTGAACATGCCTCTGGTATTGACTTTGATATCCAAATATGTCCTAAGGGCACACTATTATCAGGCAGTATAGAATATTCCTCATATGTTAATAGGTGACCTGATGCTACAGCACCAGAAAAGTAATCTAAATGCATTGAAAGATAATTGTTATAGCTAAAAGATAATTGAAAAAAAGTTTCAAGTGCATTCACTATCATGCCAAGAGTCTTGGGGACTGATATCAGTTCAGTATGAATTCAAGGGCTGAATGATCTTGGCAACATCAGTAGAAATGCATCAGAAAATTCAATTTAATTTTCAAATAGCAAATATAAAGGCATTGAAAATATTTAAAGAAATAAATATAATAAATGCATTGGAAAATTGTCTGCAGGGCAGGACTGGGGTAGTTGGGATTCCAAAGTGACAGAAGAGTAAATAGAAAAAGGAAGTCATAAAGTCCTTCTTTCTACTTCATGTTCATAAAATATGTAATTTGGCAGCATTCTGTAGGTAGACAAATATCAGGTCTGTGGCTGAGCTAATGAACACTCCCACTCTTGAAGTCATTTAAATGCAATGATTGAGACTATTATTCAGTCCTCCTCAAGAAATGGGATCCCCAAATCCCCATGTTTACTTGTAGGTAGTCCTCTGTCAGCAACACTTAAACTGTTAAGGCAGCATAATGCATATTTGCACTGTTCTGATTTAATACTTCCTAGCTGTCTTGAGTAACAAAAGCTAAATTAGTGCTTGATGCTTTACATCTGAATTAGCTGAAAGTGCTCCATCTGATTTTGTGAGAATCTGGAGGTGCTGTAAGAACACCCTTACATCTCTTTTCCATCCACATCATCAATGGAGTGATGTATAATAGTATCACTCTTCCAGTGAATCAGGAAAGAGCCCGGGCTGATTTTAATTGAGAAAGGAAGAAACCCTGAATGTACCTTTGACAAACCCTTGTGCCTGGAATTTGTCACCACTTATCTCAGAGGTTCACAATACAGCCTACACCTCTGTACCCTGCCAACAGCTTACCTTCATACCCAGGGAACCTCATCAAAAACTCTGTAATACCATCAATACGCTAATTCTTGTCTGAAAACCTCACACAGGTGGAAAGCCTTATCACCATACCTCAGAGGAATGCCCTGTGTTACACAGTCAAGAGGCTACACCACTGACAGTAGCCAGGTCCCCATTTACCACTGCAATGACAAGAGGAGAATCACCAAAAGGATGACCACAGCTATGGCATCTCCTTAGCCCATATCTGACAGCATGCTCATCTATTGAGGCTCCTACTGCAAAACCACAAAAAGCTCCAGCAGAGTTGTCAGGTTACCAAAATATAATTAGCAATTACTTACATGTGAACCTAAGATGACACCTGTCAATCACAGTAAATCTTTCTGTTCAGTATTTCTACTACCTTTTGTTGTCTTTAACCCTACCCTCTTCCATAAATGATAACAGCTGTTGCCAATCACAGCTTGTTCCTCTCTCCCACTTAGTGACATGGATGACCCCAGTCACTGGCATCCACTTCAAAAATGGTAACACTTTTACCTTAGTCAGCATGCAAAAGCATAGAGGAACACTGATAAGGGAGAAGAAAAAAAAAATAATAATTTGAGATTGATTTAGCTAGTCCCTCTGCTGCCACACCATTTCAGTCTGTCCCACCAGGCTTTATCATGCTTTTTTTCTTCAAGCTTTTAAATCAAGTTTGAAATGGAGTGGCCTGAAAAGAAGCAAGATGGCTTCTTTTAGAAAGCAAGCCTCCCAGTTACAAACTGGCCTGGTCGGTGACTTTTATAGATTAGAAATATAGTTCAAAGCATTTTCAGTCACACTAACTTGGTAAGGTCATTTTCCCAGGTTAGATAAAGCAGTTGTAGTCTCACAGAATCACTGAATCACACACTGGTGAGGTTTGAAAGCACTTCTGGAGGTCGTCTTGTTCAACCCCCTTGCTCAAACAGGGTCATCTAGAGTGGGTTGCCCAGGACTCATATCTCAGGCTCAACAAGATTCTGACTGAGTCACATCTCTCTGATTTCTCTACAAGTCCAGTCCGATTTCAGCCATTTTTGTCAGTCCACTCATATTCCATTCCTGACCCTAAGAAAGCAGACTTCTCAGGAGCTCAGTCTGAGATGCTGGAAATCTTCTGGGAAGCTGCAGTTTGATAACCTTGGTACTGACTTTACACTGAGAATGCCTCTTTCTAGTTATAGTCACAGTTGTATGACAACATTTGGTATCTCTGCCAGAAGCGTGTCTAATAAGCCTATTGGACAAACAAATAAAACAAACCTTTACTTACCCCTGGATTGGTTTATTACTAATATCCCCAAGCAGTAGGTCAGCCTACCCAGAAGGTTAGCTCTGTCACACTCTCTCTGTCATACCTTCAGAGATTAGCCAGATAGAAGGGAAGACATCTCTAACAGAAGCTTCACAAATGTATTTGTCACTGTGTCACTTTTACAGTGAGCTAGGTCATGTTTCATCTTAGTCAGCTTTCAAACTAGCACATTGTCTCAGTGACATATCTCCAAGCCAAATGGGTCAAATAACCCCTCAGAAATAAAGTAAGGGCTTATTCCTTTAGTTGCTTGCTGAGGTTAGTTCCAGCTTTAATCTGTCCGATTAAAACCGAGCTGTTCTCACTTTTATTTCTTTCTCCAATCCACCTGTCCTGAATAATTTGAGCTACTGACAAAAATGTATATTGAATATTGCTGACTACAAGCCGGCTGTTAACTCTCCTGTAAGTCCTTTACCTTACCATATTTGTCCAGTCATCATGGTCAGATAGTCCTTAATATAGGAGAGCCAAAAAAATCACGAGTTTGTTCTTGGCACCTAAACTTAATGAGGAAAATATTGCTTCAGACAGCTTTCAGAAAACTTCAGAGAATACAGTGGGAGCTGATTTGCTTTTAGTCTCTACAATCCTTAGCCTACTTTCTCGGAGTTAGCATCTCTTCATGTTTTAATCCATCTCCAAGGCCAGTTCTGGCAGTCTGTCTACACTGGTATTTACAGAATACATCTAGAAGCATCCCAAGCTGAGACAAACTCCTATACTCACCTGCAGTCACTTGCGTTGCTCTCATAGACATCATGGATTTGGATAAAATGAAGACTGTAAATCAGACTCTTCTGCTGGCATTATTGGGATACTTATCTGAAAGTCAGTAAGAGCCTAATCAAAAAAACAAACCCAGACAAGAAAATAAACAAAAAACCCAAACAAACAGCGCCCCCCCCCCCCCCCCCCAAATGTGAACTGCTCCAATTCCAAGTTTCCAAGTAGTCTGGGCAGCTCATTTAACTTGGAAATGTGTGGTGGGTTAGTCTTGGAAAACAGACACATTTCCACCCAAATATTCCTTCCTTCCCTCCCTCTTAAGTGAGGAGGAACAGAAAATGGGTTGAGAAAGTTCATTTGTCAAGACAAAGACAGGTGTATTTCTTACCAGTTACTATTGCAGGCAAAAGAGGCTCAGATTGGGAAAAATTAATTTAATTTATAGCCATTTAAAATAGACTGAGAAATGGAAACAAACATTGTTTTAACATCTTGTTTTAACAAGAACTTTCCTCCCCTCTATCCCAGATGCAACTTCACCCTAGGTTTGTCTACCTGAATCCAAGTGGTGCAGGGACAGTGGGGTGGCTGTGATAAGTACAGATCAGTTCCTCTCTGCAGCTTCTTTTTCCTCACACTTTTTCCCTGCTCCAGCATGGGCTCTCCATGGGCTGCAGTCCTTCATGAAACATCTACCTGCTCTGATATGGGGTCCTCTATAGGCCACAGTGTGGGTATCTACTTTGGAGTGGTCCTCTCCATGGGCTGCGGGGAAATATAGAATCATAGAATCATAGAATGTTTAGAGCTGTAAGAGACCTCAAAGATCATTGAGTTCCAACCCCCCTGCCATGGGCAGGGACACCTCCCACCAGACCAGGTTGCTTAAAGTCCCATCCAGCCTGGCCTTGAACACTTCCAGGGATGGGGCAGACACAGCTTCTCTGGGCAACCTCTTCCAGGGTCTCACCACCCTCACAGGAAAGAATTTCTAAATCTCCCCTCTTTCAATTTAAAAATGTTACCCCTTTCCTGACAAAGAGTCTCTCTCTGGCTCTTCTGTAGGCTCCCTTCAGATATTGGAAGGCTGCTATAAGGTCTTCACGGAGCCTTCTCCTCTTCAGGAGAGGTTCTCCATCCCTCTGATCATCTTTGTGGCCCTCCATGGGACCTGTTCCAACAGGTCCATGTTCTTCCTGTGTTGAGGACTCCAAAGCTGGACACAGTATCTTCTGGAGTGCCTGGAGTCTCTCACCCCCTCCTCTGATCTTGGGGCTCCTGCTGTTGTGTTTCACTCTTTCTTCCCTCCTCCTTTTCCCACCCAGTACTTTTTTGCCTTATCTTAAATATTTAGCACTTTCTTAAATAAGCAGAGGGTTCATTGTGGAGCTGGCTGGAACTTTCTGTTTCTGGCCCAGCTCTCTGCGATGTCTCCTCACAGAGGCCACCCCTGCAGCCCACAGACACCCGGTTCATACTGCCATGAAGGACACCACAGGACAGAGTACCTGCAGCTTGGGAACGCACCGCTGGATTGATGGAGGTAAACGAAAGTTTGACAGTGATTATTTAACTTAATTGAAGTAATTTAAATGAGTGTCCACATATTTTTTACTCAGTACAGTAATGCTAATAAATATGGCTGCTCTACTGGTGCGGTGCCAGCCTGCAGGGGAGCTGAGCTGCACCTCACCAAACACCCTCTCCTCACCAGTCCTCACAGCAGCCTGTGGTGCAGACAGGCCCCCACATATTGCTGCTGTTTAAAGGCCTTATCAGGTGAAAGTTTATATGCCATTTATGTGGTAGCCGTCGCCACAGAGAAGCCTCGTTTCTGCTGAACGAGGAGCTCAGCTGAAGGCCTCCTGTGGTGCTGCGGGACTTTGAAGCGGTGGGCGCACAGCTGAGGCGGTTCAGCCTGGGACATTCATGGGGACAACTTCTGAGGGAGCGGGTAGACGCAGCTCGAGTGCTGGGTATTGTCATGTGGAAGTCAAAGGCTGATTTCAACAGAAAAAGGAGAAAATCCTTAGTTAACACTCAGGGCTTCATGAAACTTGTAAGCATTGAGAATGAATCGGTACAGAGAAGATTTTAAAAAATACCCAATTACGAATAAAATCCTTTTTTTTAATACCACAATAAGGTAAAACTTTGGAGAGAAAAAAGGAAACATTTAAATAAAAGCTTTTAAAATGATGAATAAAGGATGATAACTATAACAGAAAATGAAAAATAAAAGGTGGAAAGAAAAAGACTCATTTAAAAGCAGTACTCTGATTTAAAAATTCAGTCATGCAGTTTTTAAGATTTTTACCCAATTCCTCTGTCACAAAACTACATTAGGCACATCTGTATGAAACATATTTTCCGGTTTAACCAGTTTAGAATGACCACATACATTTTCTAGTTCACTGCAAGGTTAAGTAATACAATAAGTCTCTAAATGCAATAATTTAACAGAGTTATATTTGTTAACTGGCTGTTACCAGTTACATTCCATTGGCTTTTTGACTCTTGATATTGAATATGCCAGCTAGAGTAACAACATTTTGAAGTTTCAAATCAGAACTTTTTTTTTTCCCTTCATTTAGAATGGCTTTTTTCCAAAACCTAAAGTGAATACAGTCTAGAGATAATACAAATATGTACAATGCACAGTGTCTAGGGAGGAATATTAAAAAAAAAAAAAAGAAAATATTTGTCTTAATAACTGAAGGTGAGCAAATAAAATTAGAATAGTAGTCTACTAATAATTGAGTATCTTAGCTGTTGAATCATTGGTAGAAAGTTTTAAGAAAACTATAATTCCTTCCCTTACTAATTTTCCACTGAGATGAGATGAATTCTAAATCAGGTAAGAGTGTAGAATGCATCTAGAATCAAACTTGGAATGATATATACATGGTGAATGGGAAAGGAGCGTGTATGACATGAAATAGTATAATACATATATGTATAACCAGCCTTCCACAGATATCAAGGAGTTGCTTTTAAGTTGAACTATTCTAATGTCAGAAACTATATTCCATAGATATGTGATCTGTTATTTCCTTAGGGTTTTTTACTCTTTAAAATTCTGCAACTGAAGGATGCAGAATTTTAAAGAGTAAAAAACCTGAAAATAAACTTAGCTAGAGAGAGGTGTAAGTCTCTTTTCCACAGGTTTCCTGTTTCATCTTTGATGTTTGTTTGAGTTTCAGGAGAGACAGGAGTATAGAAAAGTACTGAGTATCTTAACAGAGTTAAGTAGAGAACAGAGTATGTGAAGTGCTTTCAGTATTTTCAGGCTTAGGGCTTATCTGAATCAACTACAATTATTAAGATATTAAAATATGCAGTAAGAGCATCAGAAAACTCCTCAGACTCAGTAAATGCCTCGTTCTATGCACACTTACTAAAGCTATTGTCTTATTTTCCATGGTATTGAAGCCAAATTAAACTGATCCCAAAGAGCTATTCTCCTTGCTGTTGTAATTAACTAAATATGTATTTTTACTTTGTTCCCTGAAGCTTCAGATTACTTTTCAAACTATTTCCCCAGACAAAAATGGACACACCAAACCAAAGAGTACATGTTGACCTTCTCTAGTTGTCTGACTTTGGGGTAAGATTTGATGGGAGCACAAGCAGTCCTTGCTATTACTGCACACTGTTTATCTTACCCAAGGCCTTTCTTCAGTTAATGCATATGAAAGTAATAGCTTTCAGTAGATATTATTGTTCTATTTAAAAAATCACAATCAATGAAACAATGGTAGTTCAGAAATGATGAGAATTATTGAACTCGGGGTAAAAAAAAAACCAAACAAACCACTTTTAGAAGTTCATGGAAAAGCAATCAAGCATCATTTTGGTCTCTATATTGAGTTAGTGTATCTGAGTCTTTATTCTAAGTGCTATTGTCTCTACAATCCAAAGGTAGTTCTATATTTATTAAAAAATATGATTCTGAAGGCTTAATTCCTGTTTGAAGTTTTGCATAAAAAAAAGGAAGGGTATTTTTTAAGATGTCTGCAATAATTCAATATATGGAAATCTTTAATTGTGATTTTTCAGGATTCCTTCCCCACAAACATTCTAAATATGTCAGTGCCAGAGTTCCCTGAATTTCAACTGAAGTCAATAAAGGAAATCTCATCCTATTCCACATCGAGTAGGGCACTAAATACAGGGAAGATGCCCCGTGATAGAAGATCACTAACATTTCTTGCAGTATTTAGCTTTCCCGTAGTCACCTTCTCTGCTATTATCCTCCATCATTGTTTAACACACAATATAGCCTTAACTTGCTCTATTTGTATTGGGATTTAAGATATGTAAATGTAACCAAAGCAACATCTAAGGTAACAGAAGTTATCATCACCTGTTTTTGTAGTATGTGCCGTTTTATACAGTAGCAAGAGTATTAGATTCAAACTGCCACAGATATATGATTTTCTGTGAGTTTGCAAATGCTGGGGCTCACCTAGAAAATATGAGTCTTGGGGCATTTACAGTTTAAAATCCTTCTTGTACTGGGAAACTATGACAGAAGGAATTCTAGCCCAGTTTCGTGAAGCCTCTCGGGCCCAGCAGTGGCCATTATCTGCGATGTTGCATTTTGTAGCTTTGTGGTCTGATAGAAAATACTTGTAAGACCTTTGGTCCTGGTTCTGCTCTCATTTGTATTTCTGTTAACCAAGAGCAACCTCAAGTTATCCCTGCTTTACAGCATTTTCAAAGAGAGAAGAGATAAGCCCGTGTATATCACTTACCAGGGATCTTAAAAGCAAAGAGATTGTTTGGTGCTATGAAGATGTTGTGATAGATATTATGCATACCAATCTCAGCCTATTTTAACTTGGCTAATTAGGGAAAAGTTGAATACTAAAGACATTCTCTAGGCCCTCCTATCTGAAATAATATCAGACTGTGCTTTTTCAACTCACTGGGACCTGTTTGTGAACATTATATGCATGGTCCTAATTGCTTTGGAGTCAGAGCTAACCCAGAGTGGGCTCAGTGTTCTGAGAGGATAACAGAGCTATGTGCTTTTTGGGTGAGCTGATTCAGATTTCTCTAATATAAAAAGACCTATTTTTATATAAATACAAGAAGAAACATTGTCAAAATATCTGTTCCATCCCTTTATTTCTTATTACTGTTTCAGCTCTGTGGCGATTATCGGGAAATTTCAGATTCTTACATATAATCTGTTAATTGTCTGAATAAGTGTAAAACTTAAAAAGGCTATTAGTGCATTTTCTGTCTAGCTTCCTCTCACTTTTGAAATGAAAGTCTCATTTTTAAAAGCCTATAGACTTGACAAATCTGATACCAGACTTAATGTAAAGGTCTCTTTGAAATGTAATATTTTAGGCATGGAACACATTCATATTACTTTGCTAACCTGCCAAAGGCATGAATTGGTCTGGGTTTTGTTTGGATTCTGCAAAGTCTCACAGGAAGCAATTGGAGAAGACTCTGCTGGAGGACACCCACATTCAAAAACCGTATGCTGCTCTGAGATAAGTTCTCCGTTTCCCTATTCTTCCCCTTTAAAGCTTGTACGTAAATGAGAAATACATTGTCATTCAGGGCTGCCTCAACCCAGCCACAGGTTCTGTGACTGACATTTATGCAAAATGTTGATAGACAAATTCCTTAGTTATTTATCAACACTAAGCAATCCCCACAGACATCACTCAGCAACCATATCCCATCATGCAAGCTTTCCTATTTCCTTTCAAATCATTCATCTGTATATGGGAGGTATTTAAACAAATAAACCTACCTAGATATGAAAACACTTGCCACATTTATTAAAAAAAAGGAAAAAAGAAAAAAAAAAAAGAAATACTTCATTTAATAAAAGTCTTTCATTTAGATATATAAGAAACACACTTCAATCTGTGAAGAACCAAAGAGATAAGAATACCTTCCTCCCATACATTCCTTGACTTATAATAAGTTAAAAGTTCAAAATGTTAGAATTTATTAACCCATGCACATACAGCTTTATCTGTGTGTGAGACTTAGGCATAGGAAGAGTGCTTAATTACTCCTGTTGCTTATTTGCTTTTAAGAAAAATCTTTTTTATTACCACAAATATGGCTTTAAAGCCAAAGTTTTGCCTGCTCTGCATAGATTTGCTAGAAAAGAAATCCCATTATTCTTATATTTTATGCGATGTTTTTAGTACCATGAATTAGCACTTATGTTTGGAAAATGTTCATCTGATAGTTAGATGCTGATACCAAATGAAAAATAAAATACCAAACCCTACAACAAAGCTTTCCTGATCAATTACTTGTTGGCAAGCTGGACTTCTGCTTGTTCCAGTACTCTTCAAGAGCAGATGTTCCTGAATGATAATTTTGATAATTTATTTTTTATGAGATGATTCAATTCAGGGTACGTAGGACATTCCTTCACCATCTACCTTTAAGGCTCAAAAGATGCTGACCTCAGTCAGCATCAAATACATGTATTCAGGGGTGGAATTAGTCCCAGGCAGTGACACCGACTGCTCCTTTTTTGAGCTTTGCAATGTTAGAACAGCATTGGAAAGAAGCTTTTCAGAAAGGGTTCTGTGTTATTCTTCTTAAAAACATATGTGAGGGAAGCTCAGATACTGTGGTCATTATTAGACCTGCCCCATGTCAGCTCAGCTCTAGCAAGCAGAACAGTAGGTGTTTGCCCCTCTTGTGCAGTTAGAATGGCAACTCTAAGGCAATAGCTGTGATTTATCACTTCAGAAGTCCTTAAGTGCTCACGTGTCTACCTGCAGCTATAGAGCTATCTCACCTCTAGTAATCAGCCCTGCTGTCATCTTCTTCATGGAGGGCATTTTTGACCATTATGGTCAAATGTCCGGGGTAAAAAATGAAGCCCTAACAGCATTTTGAAAATTTTTGAGAAGGGAATCTAATTCTGTTGACCCTGGAGCAGACAAGGGAAGTTTAAAGAACCTGCCTGAAGAAACCAACCTATTCAAAATTAGTTAGCTTAAAAGGAATTTGTTAAAATCTTGAATGAGGAGAAATAACATATAAATAATGTTTAAAGAATGCATGTGGTCCAATAATCATGAATTTAACATGGAGAAAAGAACCTTTAAAATCTAAAATATTTAAGTCCTAATGTCCCATAAAATTCAGATGGTCAGCCTACTGAGAAAAGACAAATTTCAGAGTCCTAACAAATTAAGCATTTTGTAATACCTGCAGATGGGAACTTCTTCAAGCAAAGGCTATCAGTGCCAGAGAAACAGTTTCAAGACAGAAATATTGTTTAATCATTTTGACATTAAAAGCAAACTACATCACTACAAATGTATTGGACAGTTGTACCAGTTTCATTACTTCATGGTTAAAACTAGGTGCAGTTAGTTTCAGTTCCTTGTCATTAAAGAAGATCTGTCGTGGACAAAGGGTCATTTACCACTTGTATATTATTTTTCATATCAGCATTTCTCTTGCTTTTATTTCCCCAGTATCTTCTTCTGGCTTGCCTTGTGATAAAAGTCTGAGGTTGTTCTTGGAAAACCTATATTTAGATTGCTAATTAGAGGTCTACATCATTTTCACTGCCTTACGAATTAGAAGAGGTGCTGTAAATCACCAACCTAGACATCATTTTTTTTATCCTACTTCTCTCACCATCATTCATCAGTTATGACACACACAGTTTGAATGAAGTTACTTGAGTTAAAACAGAAAAGTCAGTCCACTAAGATAACAGAACAATGTTTCACATGCAAGGTGTTTTACTTAGGAAGCCCACCAGCTGATGTGGTTACTCAATCATCAATCATCCTATGGGATAGTTATCCTCAGCTGTGTAAAGGCAACATGCCCAAATTAGCTTGCATCTTCATAGTGGTCAGCCAGTTAATGTGCACGTTGTTTCAGATAATTACTGCTGTTCCTTGCTCTGTGGAAGTTACATAGGTGATAGGGTGGCAAGATATAGTTACTGTAATAACTGTATAATAATACTGTAATAAAGAGACATATTTTAGGGGAAAAAAGACAGGAATATATTGGAAAATAGGCTTCACTAGTCCTGCTGTTGAGGGTACAACTTATATACGTATAACCATATATAGTCTTTTTGCTGGTACTAGGGCACAAACTCAACCTGGAACACTGGTGTTTTATAATTTCTTATTATTCTAAAAGATCTTGGTGGAATGTGTCTGTGTAAATTTATTAACGGAAAAAAAAACCACACCAGTGAGTCAGCCTATTTTAATTTGATGATTGAAGAAAGAAACCCTGAAGCAGAGAGATGCAATTTACTCTATACAACATACAAGATATATACGAGTAAGGCCTGGCATGATTCACATACATGTGTTCTAGTAGAAAATATAAAGAGGAAGTCCCCTGAGAAATTAGAAAGTAGACCAATTCATAATAATCTTGATTATTAAATTTTGTGATCTGTGGACCCGATGGTTTTTGAAGCCTGGCTCACAGTTTTCAATTTTGTGCTGTCAACATACAAATATTTACTACATTGGTTAGCGAGCCAATATTGTGATTGATAGACTTCCATCATAACAGGCTTGTTTTCATTAACTTTTCACTTTGTTTAGCAAAATTGCTATCTATCAGATTGTGGGTGAAAACTTTCTGTTTTGGCTCACCTGATATTTTAATTCTATCACAGGCAGGTGCAGTGCAGAGCTACGACTTCTCTTTTGGTATAGGAACTCACCTTTTGAAATAAAACTGATAGAAACTGCAAATTCATCAGACTCTCTGTGTCTGATGAATTGGTTCCTGCTCCAAGGAGAGGCATTGCTGCTCTGCAGCATTTGGGAAAATGTGATTTAGAAAATAAATTTCCCAGCAGCAGACTAATTCTTGTGAACTCTACCTTTAGCACATGATTTAAGGGTCCCAAGGTAGTGCCAATCTTACTACAGCACATTCAGATACAAATTATCCAGCAAAACCTTTTCGACCATGTGCTTGGATTCATAAACCCCGCTTTTCAGGTTTAAAACCTGAAACCCCACTTAATAAGCCTGATTTTTTTATACCTGCAATTATACATTTTAAAATGTAATGGTACCTGAAGTTATTTTCTTTCTCTACATAAACTTTTCCCACGTTTAAGATAAAATCAAGTATAATAATTATAACTGTATATATTTATGCTGCTGGAAAATATCTGATTCTCTCACATGTAAGAAATATGTGATTCATTCAAATCTCATCAGTTCATTAGAGAGCATGTGAATTTCACCCAGAGGGCAACAAATGATATGTTGATAAATCCAATTATCATAATTTTGTTAGATTGACTGTCACAATGGGAAAATACCTTACGAAAAATACAAGATTTTAAAAAAGAAATATAAAGCCAGTCTGCTATAATGAGGCTATAAAATATGTATATGCATTTTAAGAACCATCCATTGCCCCTGTGCAGACATGCAATGTACTTGTTATTTGAGGAAGTTAGTGATGCATACATATGTCATAGAAGCATGTCATGCCATCTTCTCATTTCAGTCCACGAGAGACAAAACCAATTCAGTGCTAAGTGAAGAAAATGACATATTTGCAGAGAGTGGATTTTTTCATCTGGATGGTACCACTGAGTACAGCAGGTCTCTTTGCAGCTCACAGCTCAGCTATCTCACAGGTAGCAGGAGTTCCCACAGCAAGTCTACTCACAGATACCATGTTCTTCAGGATGGTATTGAAGAACTATTGCAAGTGGAAGTTGGCTATTAGTTAGCTCAGCTGTCTCAACCCCAGTCATTCCCTTTGGGGGATGGGACAAGCAGATCCAAAAAACAGGAGTTTTTTTTTCAAAAATATGTTATTTATCAAAATAGAAGATACACCAGTAAGATTTTTCGGAGCAAGAATCAAATACTTCTACTGAACAAGAATTTGGGCTGTAATAAGAATAGTTCCTTCTGGGTTTAATATATATGAAAAATATTGCAAATTAATTTTGCTAAGTCTTTGAAACCTCTTATTTAAAAACAACAAAAAAACCCTAAATCAGCTTGCTTTTGAGTAGCACAGAAAACAAAACTGATGATTTTACAAAAACTTGAGACTAGTAAGTAATGTATTTAATTTTCATAAAAATAGCTGAATTTCACAGTCCTCAGCTTGACCATATAACCTGATGAGAAGTATTTGTCCATTCCACATCATTTCCATTCACCTGATAGCAAATTAATGCCATGGTAGAATGTTATGATCCTCATTAATATTGATTGCCATGAAAACAACTGCTTTATTCTCTGTTTGTTTTACTGGCTGTTACACTATCATGTTCATAAGCTTGAGGCTTGCTTCATGATCTGTCTCTAGAGATTGTAAGACCATCTAAAACAACACAGGAAAAGCCAACAAGAAGCGATAGAAGAATGGTGGATGACAACTCAAGTCCCTTGTCACAATGAGGTCTATAACCTACCCAAAGATAATTTGTTGAGATCCCACAAAGGATTATAGCAATAGTTTCTGCAAGATCTCAAACTACCATATTTTTCAGTCATTGCCACTCTAAAGGGAGTGCTATTTTGTCCTCCCATCCCCCCTGAACACCCATGTCTGGGGACAATATATTTTCACATCTTTTTTCTTCTCTGTAGAGATAGAAGGGAAACAAATAATGTCATTTGACTTATAAATATCATGTTTTAAATTTGTGCTGCTGGAAAACATTCTTATACTGTGTCCATAAGCATAATAAATTGAGTAGCACAGGAAAATAAGTCAACAAAAGGCCAAAGAAAAAGCCAACATGCAAATCTGACAGTGATAATACGGTGTTGGAAAGTAGATTCCAAGGGGAATCATTTAACTACTGCGGTTTCCAAGCCTGTCCAGTGAATAGCCACAGTGGTTGATTTTACTGATAAAGGAGCCAAATGAAGCCATACCTCTTATTGAGTCAAAGAGGAAGGATTATAAACATACTCCATGGCATTTAAGTATTAATAAGCTTGTCATGCTCATGCTGCCTGCAAATATAGCACATTTCTATTAAATTAATAAATGTCTTATAATTTGCAGCTGGAAAGAGTCTCTATACAGTTCAACTTACTGCATTACTGTACTATTCACTTGTATGGACTTTCTCTGCTTCCTCTGCTCAGTGAATATCAATTTCTCTACCAGAACATGCTTTCTAACTGTCTGAATCCCCAACAGTTTCAAGCAGTTTTCGTTTAAAAAATAATCAGTCTGCCACAGAGCCTCACATCTCCTTGGTGCCCCATTAAGTACAGATCTGGGCTAATGGGATCTTTTTTGGACATTATGGTTGTATCATTTTAAAGTCCCATACCAGTTGCCCATGCTGGGTTTGAAAATGAAACCTAATTCAGTGATACAGAGGAGATTCCAGATACTAGCTTCCAGTCCGATCAGGTTTTTAAATTTTGAATTTAAGTCAATGGAGAAAGTAGGTACTTTGGATCATTTAAAGAAGTTTTGTGTGCCCTTTGTGCCCTGTACAATTTGGATTCATGTTAACGATTATAATATTGGGATTGGTAGGCAGGACTGTTAAAAACTGTATAAAAGATTCTAGGATGTCATTTTTTTAGAATGTTCATGATATTTAAGGAATACAAAACAGACATTCTTGGGTAACATGCTTTATGATATTATTTTGGTATTCCCGTTTAGCTTATTTTTGGTTTGTAAATAAACTTTATAAACTTTTTTGACCAAAAAAACCCACACCCCCATCAGGTATTCATGCATATGGTGACACTATTTTAAGTTTTTAATTACACATACACATGCTCACGCAACATGTATTCCATATTCCATTGTATATAAATGTTAGTACCTCAGTGTACCCAGTTTGCCTACTCCTGCTGGCTATAGTCATACTCCAAGCAGAGATTCACAAAATTTAGGAAGGCAAAAAAAGATCCTATAAAGTCCATTAGGACTGAATTATAAATCAATTAGACGTGTTATAAATGTAATGAGCATGGATAGGAAGAAAATAAACTTCTTGTGGTGGATATTTACTTATACAGGCATTAACTATGCCTTTTGTTTTCAAAGGTTTTCTTCATTTAGATTGTATTGCTCATTATGATGTTAAAAAAAGCTACTAGAATCAATAATATAAATTGTAATAAAACCAGCCTATTAATATTTATTTCCCTCTTCCCCAGGCATTGTACTGATGTTGACCAGAGAAATCTTTTCCTATGCAGTTCGATCTTGGTCGAGAGTTTTCAGGATTTTAAATAACATGCATATTTGACAGAATTCCTTTATAAAATTTTTCCTTATCTATGCTACAGTAGGGAAAATGGTATGAAGGGCATAACATGGTATGTTATTTAAAATCACACACTGATAAAAACAGGAATTTCCTACAGATGGAAAGGGTAAGGCTCTCTAGGTCTCTAAGAGGAAAATCTTGAGGCATCAAACTGGAGATGTCACAATATTTTATTTTCTAGACAAATGGTAAAAGATTGCATGTGAGGGAGAGATGCCATACTACAGCAAGTCCCAAAGAGCATTGTGCTAAATTGTCCTACTGAAAAAAAGTTCAGAATTTATTACTATTTGTTGTGTACTTCACTGTTGGGCATACTCTAAATCAGAACTCTAAGGTACATTTAGGAGAGTCAATAAATATTTCAGATAATGCTTAAAAAGATTTGACATAGAACTAAATTGATATAGAACTAAAAAAATCTTTCGCAAACTGACAAGAATATATTTTTCTTAAGTACTTATTAGCATCAGTATGTGGCTGGTATATCTAGAGTTTCTACCCCCAGTAGAACAGGACACTGATCTGTATAATAAGGAAATATTAGATTTTTTATGGAAAAAGAGACACAACTGATGGACTTACTTCCTAGCATGCTATTGAGACAATGGATAAGTGTCTGAACAAGATTAGTATTCCATTTTCCCTTCTCTTGAAGCAAAGCACACAGTAAGATTGTGAAATACCTATTCCTACTCTCCAATTCAGCCCTTACCCCACTGATTCCATCAAAATCATAGAATAGCTAAGTGTCTTCTAGAGGACATGTAGCCCAATCTCCTACCCAGAGCAGGACCTATATGTCAGGTTGCTTAGGGCCTGAATAAGGCCAAGCCCAGTCAAATTTTTAATATCTCCAGAGTTTCCACAACCTCTACGGACAATCTTTCCCAAAGTTTGATTACCCTCACAGTGAAAAAATATGTCCCTATATTTAACCAGAACTCCCATCTTGCAACTTGTGACTGCTGCCTTATGTCCTATCGCTGTACATCCCTGTGAAGAAACTGGCTCTGCCTTCCTTACACCCTCTCTCCTTGTACACTCTGTGCATCTGCTTGACTCTTGACTCATCAAACTTCAGGATACCATGTCAACATATACCAATGTACTCTGTACTCAACATACTTAGTTGATATATAATTAGGTGTACAAAAAACCACTTTATCAAGAACTGACTTTTGTAACGCTACACCTTTGCACTATAAAAATTCAGAGTATCAGAATGGCCCAGCTTACTTCCCACCCGCTGCTCTTGATGCACAAAGCTGCTTTTTGGGCTTGTGTTGTTTCCCTACTTTGTGCCTTTGACTAAGATATGGTTTTAAAGACACCCTGAAAAAAATTTCCCGGACCCCTAATTTTAAGGATACCAGAACCAGTCCTAATTGCTTTCAGGTCTGCAAGAGTCTTTCCATTGGCTTGGGATCAAGATCTGCAGATTTAATAGGTATTTACCACATATCCCCAGGCACAATCTCATATTATGCTGTTACTAAATAAAACCGTTGTTCTTTGTTTATACAAAACTTTGTAAGAAACATGAATTAAAAAAAAAAAAAAAAGCTTCATTTTCACAAAAAACCAAAGGAGTTATGGACTGCTTTGCTACTTGCCATAGGCTTTCAAAATAGTCTGTATTATGTCCCTTCTATAGTCTGAAGAAAGAAAACATAGGAAAGACTAGAAGTATCTCTAGGCATAAGCATTAATGAATTACTGATATCTAGAAATATTTTACCAAAGGTATGATAGAGGGAAAACCATGTCTAATGATTTCCAAAAGGTATTAAACCATAAGTTCTTTGGTTTGTTTTTTTTTTACAGTGCTTCTTAACTATTAGCAAATTAGGAAAATACTGTGGAGCTTTTAAAATTCTACTTTAAGATAAAAATCAAGCAAATATTCACTTTTGCATTTGCAATGTAATGAAAATTTTAGCAATAGTCACCAAAATCTATAGTTACGCAACTTCACCATTGCACAGTACAAAAATATTTCTGACCTATTTTTATGGATGGCAATCATTGAAGTCAACATCAGACATCTAATCAAAATAGAAGACCAATTTCCATTCACTTATATAGTTGATGCAGCACTGTCCTTCTAGGCTTACTTTAAAAAAGTGCAACTGAAATTAATTTATTGCAATATTTAACATCAGTGCAACAGAATAGGAATTTATCATCAAGTTGCCACATTTCAAAACATCTTACCATTTACTGGAAAGTTACAGAATGAAGATATTTTTTTAGATTAATAAGCCTACTTACATACCTCATAATGACAGAATGAGTAAAGCAAAGTTGCCATTAATAAATATCCATCAGATTATTCAATGTTGAACAGGATTTGAAGATACTTTTAGTCTCGGCT
>BJBW01000405.1:0-40281 GCA_004320125.1 Scolopax mira
TGTTATTGTTGTTATTTCTTGTGGCCTTTGCTGTTTTGTTAAATTGCCTTTGTCTCAACCCACGAGTTTCAAGTTCAATTTTCCTCTCCTGGCCCCGCTGCTGGTGGGGGACTCTGATTTGTATGAGTGGCTGCCACGTGGTCCTTTGTTCCCATCTGCGGCCAAACCACGACAATGGTGTGCACCTAATGATGTAAATGTCTGGGAGCTGTAACAGGGTAAGGGTAGGCTCATTTTCTTTCTGTCCCCATGTACATCCTGAGCAGTGTTTGCTCCAATATGAAGCCCATTGAATCAACCAAAGTTTTCAGTGTTTTCAGCTTGGGTTTGGGCACAGTTCATGCAGCAAGCACAGCTCTTTGGGATGAGTTAACAAGAGTTAAGCTTAAATGAGGTGCCAGGATGTCCAACCACCCAGGCATATTCTCCCCGTTTTATTCATGTTTTCTGCGGCTTTCAACTGCTTTCTAGAAAGGAGGGAAATAATTTACATCAGCTTTTTCCCTGCTGCAGATTCTGCCCAAGTGTATCATAGGTTTTGTGATGATTTAAGGGCATGGAGTTACCTGCATGCTATTTCCTTTTTCTGCCAGCTGCTGCCTTCATTCCCCTACATTCACGTGGGAGATTGTAGTAACTTTCCTATGAATCTCCATCCTATTTCATTTGTGACCCAGCATAAGTTGGTTTGTGGTTTTTTTTTCAAACACCAGCTTCCAACTTTCTTTCATGATCCTGTAAATTTGAAACTCAACCAATAGGTAAACCATTTCCAGAGAAGCTCTAAAGCATAAAGCATGTTCGTTTCTTGCCTAGAATTGGCTTGGTTTTAAGACCCTCAAAGTCTGAGGAGCTAGTGTTATGACAATGAGACAGGTCACTTCAACTATCCAACAGTTATCACAAGTATTGTTGAGGTACTATGGTGTCTGTATTCAAAGGACCAATTCAGAACATGTGCTTTCATGGCCATGAGTCTTGGAAACTACAGAGAGAGAGATGGGAAATATCCAGAAGTATCTACAGGACTTTAACATTGGGCATCTCACACCATCTGCTCAACACTCATCCTGCTTAACTAGGCCCACTCTGAGCAGCAGGTTGAACTAGATGGTTTCTGTAGGTCTATGTAGTTCTGTATTTCCTCCATCAGTGCTTTACACGGAGAAGTAGTGTCATTGGTACTTAGGAGAAGAGCTCCACTCTTTCAAACTTTTCAGCATCTGTTCTTTCAAACCTTTCTTCCTTATTTTGAAATCCATCTCAATGATGGTAAGTCCTGCAAGTTGCTTTCAACCAAAAATGATAGCACACCAGAATATGAGATCTTGGCCAACAAGTAGCAGATGTCACCAGCTGCAGCAGTTCAGAATTCCCAAATGGGGAAAACAGAGTTATATAGCCCTGCCTGGGGCTTAGTTAAAGCAGACTGCCATCTCCAAGAGTTTCCATGATAAGTGCTGGACAAGAGCCCAATCTACAAAGTGCAGATCTCATTACAGTTTTACTATGGTTTTGCCATTAGGGACAGAACAGGTAGGAACGTCTAAACTTGTGGTTGCCTGAAACTTTTCACTTTAAAGCCCTGTTTTCATCTGCTTACAGTTCTGTCAAAAATGAAGCAAAGCACTGTGAAATGCAGGGTGTATGCCATAGGCTGAATTTCCCTGGATACTTCAGCCAAAATACTACAGCCAAAACAGTTTCTGAGAACAAGGCTTGGGTGGGGGGTGAGGGTGGTTGGGAGGTGAGGGGAGTAGAGGCAGGAGAAATATATTGTTTTACCTATGGTAAATGATTTTGGGAACCTCCTCCCTTTGGAAAGCTGCAGTGTGCCTTTGACTTTGAACAGGCCCTCAAAATTTAGCAGGGAGCACCCTACTAAACATCCCTGTTACAGATGTGACTTTTGTCACTGATGAAAGAATTTCCCCAGATTTGGTTGAGTTAAAATCACAGAGCATGTGTGCTCTCAACAAAGCCTTGTAATAGATGTGCAGTTAAATTCTCTGCCCCACCCAGGCTCCCTCCCTCCATCCAGAGTCTCTTCTGATTTGGGCTCTTGAGAGGCTGAGTACTGCCTGAGGTGTGGGTAAGGTGAGTTTAATGTCTTTTTCAATTTTGTCCATTAGAGAGGAGAAAAGCCTCTGACTACCTTTTGACTCATGCTGGGCACAGCCTTTTGCCCCCTCCTGGGACAACTCAGGAGTTTTTCTTTTTGGCTTCTTTCCTCTGGACAGAGAAGGTAGATAATTTCTTTGTGTTCAGCTGCACTGCTGAGTTGTCTACAAATGTTGCTAACAGCATGTCAAGTGTAAGAAGCTCTTCTATACTTTATTCCATCATCACAAGGTAAAAATCTATGTAGCAGGGTGAGATTTTTTTGTTTGTGTTATGCTTGTGTCACTTTTTGTTGACATTAGAAAAGGCTGGCATCTGGAACAGAGGATGAGGAGGTTTGCAATGGGCCTTGGTCTTTCCTCTGAAGTCTCAGACTTACACACCCTCTGATAGCAGACAACTGCATCTGGGACAGCTCCAGTTTCTGTCTAAGTCATTGATTCTTGTTGGTTCAGCTTCTGGGACAGTTTGAGAATAAAGACTGTAACCTCTAAATTAATGTAGGATTCTCTGGGAAGGTGTGGAGGTGAACACAGTACAAGCGTTGCTGTCTGATAGTAACAGATGTTGCTTGTTTTGCCAGGGAGGCACAACACAAGGGTTTGCACCTGTTGGCTCATGTTGCCCTGGAATTTCATTCTGGGGAGGTCTCTGGATAGATGGTTCCAGCCATCTGGATCAGGCATCCTCTGATAGCTAACCTGTATTAGCTGGTATACTGCCTTTGGTGAGAGGTTATGGGAATGGTAAGCTTGCACAGGGTACACTGGCTTTTGAGTCTACACTTACATACCTCAATCTATATTTTCAGATACTTAAGAAATGGAATGAAGGCACATGTGGGTAACAGTGATTTTTCATTAAAAAAAAAATATTTTTTTTGTACCAAATGAATTTTTTTCTATCTGGTAAATTTGAAGTGTAGTATGAAGATTTCAAAGTGTCTCAGTCTAATCTGGTTTGATGTCCAAAAGAAGAGCCAAAAATGATTAGCTAATAAATTAATTTCTTTTCATCAATAGGTCTCCTAAAAGCAGAGAAGCAGAGCCATACCATATTCTTCTTTAAGAATACCAGAATGGTGGGAAAGAATGACAGATCTGGTCATTAGAAAAAAATAAGTTCACTTATTTCTTGGAAATTATTTCCAAGGAAATACTTAACTCTTATACAATCTCACATGCACACATGTGTGCAAACACACACATCTACAGATTTAGCATGATGTCTGAGAGCAAGGACCTGCATTTATTATGTGAAAGACAGAGAGAGAAATCAAGAATTAAGATCTGAAGAATGAAATTCAAAACATTTACAGTGAAAATGTTCATCTCTGCAGCAGCAGCTGCTGCTCAGTTGCATGCAAGGCTCTAGTTCTATCTCCACCACTGATCTGGTGGGTATTCCATACTACACCTAATTTGCTTAGACTAGGGAGCTATGATATCCTAAGAAAATCCTCAAGGCAGGATATGAAGGTGCCTGTACTCCTTCTCTTGGATGTGAGACACAGCCAGGAAGCTGGGAACTGCTTGGAATTAGCCAGTAGATTCAGGTGATTTGCACTGACAATTGTTTCATTTGCAGGCTCCCTGAAAGTGATTCCAAATCCTTTCCCTGCCCTTTTTTCCTCCAAGCAGGAGAGTTTCATAATGCACAACGTCTTGGACAAGAATACCTATGGTTCAAGTTTACATCCAAGACTGGAAGAAGTCCAGAATGTCACAGGCTTCCTCTTTTTGGACATGTTCTTTTGAATACGGTAGGTGACCCTGTATCTTGTTCCTTCTGACTACGACCCCCTCTCTGAGTCCTGTTTTAGCTTCCCCTGGTGACCACCACTCAGGGGACACAGGACACAGCATTTGGGAAGTTCAGTCCCAGAGCAGAGCTCCTTATACCTAAATAGCACTTGGTGTGACATCTGGTTCTCTCTGGCTTGGTTCCTCTGTCTATTAAGGGTGTTTGTAGGCAGAAGCACAGTAGTGTCCATTGTAGGTATGGAATAAATGATGAAACTCTACCTTAATGTTGCCATGATGTACCAAAATAGAGCATTTTATCTCTGCAACTGAGAGCAAAGGCATGTTGCCTGCAATGAGGGAGGAAAGAATGAGGATGAGCTCTCTCTTCCCAGCTCTAGTATTTCAGGCTTGGATTTAAAGACCAGCCAGAGGAAATTTGGCCTCGGGTTCCTACTGAATGTAGTCATTTTACTGATTTAGGTGCCTCTGACTAAAAAACTAAGAAGGGAAACCCTTGGTTTTGCTACTTCCAAAAAATACTTCCTGGAGCCCTCTATTCCATCAGAGACAAGCACTTTGAGATGTCACCAGGAGTTTCCCAGCTTCAGCCAGTGGGCAATGCTCTTTGCTGCTGTTTTATTCTCTTTGTCGTGACTCCACCTTGCTGACCTTTAAGCAAAGTAATAGGTTGACGAGAACACTTCCAAAGCAGAGCACTTTTCCGACTGCCTTACAATCCTTCTCTTTCCCTCTGTCTATCAGACCCAATAAGTATAAGCCTCAAACACCAGTCCCACCGGCATCTGCCAGAATAGATTTCCAAGTTTTTTTATGGGCTTCATAAAGTTGGGATCAGGGGGATTTTTCCACAGGACTTGAGTAGAAAGAAAGACTTTCCCCACCTCTTTTTTTTTTTACTTCATCTTTCGCTCTTTCATTTGGGAAACGAGCTCATTCTGAGAATAAAAATAACCACTTGATTTGTGTACTTCTTCCTTAAAACAGAGCGAGACTTGTTGGTGAATCTAATAAAGTTTTTTTTCTCTTTCTTTCTCTCATGCACTGTTAGGCTCTAATTTTATCCAGATGCCTTTGCTACCAATAGCCTTCCACTTTGTGTTTTTCTATTTCATACACACGCATCTGCCAGGCCATCTTTTTTTGACATATCTCACATCTTTTCACCTTCTCCTGAAGATCCACTCTGAAGGTCATCAGACTCTGTCAGGCTCGTCTTCTGTACCTCCTCATTTTCATGGCTTATAATTTAATCTTCATTATTGTAACATCTTCCCCTTTTATTTGGTTAACATATTTCTGAGGTATCTAGTGAACAGCACCTCAATGATGTACAAGGAGACAAAAGCAAACAGTTAAAGGAAGAGCCAGCCATCCCAAACAGATGGTTAAAACAAACCAAGGGAGCTGATAATGAGGATGTATCCACTATCCTCTCCCAGCCTCAGATGAAGGAAAAAAGAGCCATTCACAATGAAAACAGAGGAAAAGTCATGAGCAAATTAAGTGAATGAAAAGGATGGAGGTGTCAAAGCATGTTCTTGACCAAGGGTGTGTGATTAAGGACATTGGTTACCCACCAACAGGAGGGATTGTTAGAGAAGTTGGACACCAGCTGAGAAAGTCTTGTTCATAACCTGTTCCCAGGTGCCAGGTCTTTGGGACCAGGTCCATCCTTCCTCTTTGTGTTTACACAACACTGCTGACATCTGTGGGGCCCTAATGCCACGACTAGACTTCTTTGCCATGCTGGTAACACAAATATTCAGAAACTAAGAGCAACTACACTCTTGTCAATCCCATGTACCTGCAAAGTGGGATAAAGAGCTGGTCAGCATGCCTGGAAGATACCAGTATGTGATTTAGGAACAGCGTGTTCATTTTCCCTTTCTGCTTGTGTTGTCCTAGGAGTAGTCAACACATTCCTCTGGATCTAGTTCATCATCTGCAAAACAGGGATGGCATTATTTCCTTCATTTGCCTTATTTAGGCCATAGACATTAGTGATATGATAGAGAAGCTAAGGAAAATCCTTCCTCTTCTGGAAAGGCAGGGGGAGTCCAGTGGGAAATGGCAGCAGATGTACTTGCTTGGGCAACTGAAGTTCATCTTGAAAGATTGCTTTTCCAGAGAGTAAAGAACGTTTTTCCACCAGATCTTCCTTGATCCAAATACCTGCAGAGGAGTCAGTGAAGGGGAGAAAACCAGCCCAGCAAGGTCTATCCCAGGGCAATGTGTCCTTTTCGGTAGAAAACACATATTGACTGAAGCAAGACTGTTCCTTTTTCACCACTCCTTGACCTGTACGTGATCAGAGACTGACACTAAAGCCTTTGAAATTTAGCGTAAAGCTTAGTGACACTAGACCCAGCTGAGGCCACAGAAGCCCACTGCAATATAACAACAATTTGCCTGTGCACACACCTTGTCATACAGCAAGCAATAAGAACTGGGGAAGAACATTTCTACTTGCTTTGGAAACAATAGAAATGTTGGCTACTCAGCACCACGTTACCCCAACTTATAACTGATCTCATCCAAGCACTCGCACATGAATTGCCCTGTGTTGTGATCATTTGTGTAGAAATTTGTCCTCTCTGCTATGCTTTTGAGACAAGCCAGACTTGGGAGCAAACATCAGCTCCTCCAGAATTATTGTTATTGCTCCATGGTTGAGGGCCCCAACTTTTTCTCCCTTAAACATAGGCTTCTCAGTCATTTTCTTCTCTAGCTAGCTAATCTGCCACCATTTGTTCCTCAACAGTGTGTTTGGACTTTTTTGAGAGGGTATCATGACAAGATCATAGCACCAGTGGAGCACCGGAACCAAAGTTTCAGCAAAGCAGAAACTGTGAAGGTTCAGTGACACAGCAGACTGCCAGCACAGTGAAGGTCATGGGTGCTCTATCTTTATCTCAGCCATCTTTATGACCCAGCTTTTTTGAATTACCCCTTCAGGGTAAAGGGAAACCTTCCAGTTGCCCTAGCTTGTTGGCTTTTATTTTTTTCAAGACTTAATGAGTGACTTTGTCCCTTAAATTAAACCCCTTTCCTGTTTCAGTTTCCTTACTCTTGTGAGCCCAGGCTTTCAGACCATGCTTTAAGCTTTGGTGTTTAATTTGCCCCAGGTCACATTTATTCGAGTGCCAATTAGGGGCCAGCT
The DNA here is from genome assembly GCA_004320125.1 of Scolopax mira. Lineage (NCBI taxonomy): Eukaryota > Metazoa > Chordata > Aves > Charadriiformes > Scolopacidae > Scolopax > Scolopax mira. Next base: position 7,048 of record BJBW01000405.1, read on the forward strand.
CTACAGAGCCCTGGGTGGGCTGTGTGGCAGAGAGAGACACCACAGGGTGGTAATGTGAGGCTGTGCCCACCACACACTTTGCTACCCACATCTCCCGTGGAGGTGATGAAGAGATGGTAAGAAGGTAGGATCAGGAGGAAGGGGATGTGACTGCCAAGAGCATCTTACCTCAAGTCCTGGTGTTGCAACAAGAGGCCATATCTTGAAACGTATTTGTGGGCAGTATGCAGCCAGCCCTGTTGCAAGAGTTGAAGTGGAAGTAGGAGCATGACCACTTGTCTCTGCACTCACAAAATACCTTTCCTGGTGGGAGGTCTCTGAATGATCTAATAGCCCTTTCCCCTGTCCTACCAATTTGTTGTGAGTAAAAGTACCCAGTCCCCCACCTTATTAAGGGATATTTGCCCACTGAAATGGTTGTAACATGTCTGAAGTCACAAATCAGTGGTGCTATGAAATACAAGTAAGCTTCACCTTGTCTCAGTCTCATTAAGCTGGATTCACAGGTCACAGTTTTAATGTGGGTATTTATGTAATATGTAATTTAATGTGGGTAATTAATGTGTGAATCCTGAAGTGGATTCACAGGTCACAGTCTTAGTGAGAAAGGAGAATCTCACAGAGAGCCACTGTGTGTGATTCTTCTGGTTTTCCTTGGCCAGGTGGGAGAGGAGCCTTCAGTCAAATATACAAGTGGTCTGGCAGCAGACTGTGCTCTCTGTCTCTGCTTCTGATCTTACTTTGTAAAAGTTTATTATGAAGATGATACCTTTCCCTCTTTAGATTCAACGGATATAAAGAAATTGTCCATCTAGATGTCAGCAGCACTGCATCCCCCATGTTCAGGAAAAAGTCCCGTTCATTCCCTCCCACTTCCATCTCCCTCTCAAACCTGCTTTCTCTACTGACATTAAAAAGCACACACATGCAAAGTCAAGCCACCTGAGATCTGGGACAGGAGAGCTCCAAGTAAATGCACTGCGGTGTCTCGGTGCATCCCTCTGCAGCTGTCTAGGACAAGCAGGAGCTCTTAACCATGTTAAATGACAGAAGCAGGAGCACAATGCATACAAACTCTGGTGGCATGGAAGAGGGGGTTGATAAGGAAACATATAATCTGCCTCATCCCTCCTGCCTTGGGGAGAGAGCAGGAACAGGCTCCCCCACCAAGGTCGAGAAGAGGCTGTGCGTTGGGAGTGGAGGAAACGCCAGCGGCAAAGCTCCCTGTGCGGAGCTGAAGTGTTAACTACATGGCCTGCTATTTATGAAGGCAGGACAGCACTTACTAGCTTACACTGCAGCCTTGCAAGGGAATGGCTATTCTCAGTTGGAGGGAGGCTGGAGCTTAAATTTAGCAACATCTTCAGTCTCTGCTAAATCGATGCATTCCTTAAAAGAGCTGGGACATTCATGCAGCATATTTTCGGTTTACCACATGGCCTCTTGAAGTGATAGCCAGTGAGTAATCTGAAAAGGTTCCCACTTCAATCATTTTTAATATTGCACTTTGGTCACTTTGACTTAAACGTGAGCCGTCCCAACCCCATTAAATCTGCCCGTCAACCCTTCTTGCTAAGTAAATGTCAACAACAACATAAAGCGCCTGGGATTCATTTTGCCATTGAATCATGCATGATTGGTGGCAGGTTTTCAATCGGAAAAGCACTGGCTTCCTTTCCCTCCCTCCCTACCCCCCTCCCTGCCTGACTCACTGTTCCAGTCCCTCGTGACCTTTTCTACGCTTGCCTTGTGAAACTGTCAAAGTGCCACCAAAAAACAAACAGGGTTCCAACCCAAGGGGGATCCGGGATGAACCAGAGGGGTGTTGCTGCTAACAGAGATGTGCAAATCATTCTTAAGAGAGAAAGATGAACAACAACCCAAAAAAAGAATATTGATTCAAATTTAATAGTTCTGTTCCCAAGGAAAAAAAAAAAAAAAGAAAATTAGACCTAACTCCACAGGCACAATGGAAAAGCTGGGAAGGATTTCTTTTTTTCCCTTGATTTATTCCTTATGTTTCTATTCCCTTGTTCCTTTTTGACCGATATAAAAAAAAAGGGGGGGGGGGGGGGGAGGTATGTGGAATAAAAAGGTCGTTCTGAGGACGGCAACTGTCAGTGATAGAGAAGTAAATGGCCCTACTGAGATGACCCACACGGGTGTCTCCTGTTTCCAGCAACAGATTCTTGATCTTGTAAATCATTCATGATGCTACTTCTTCCCTCCTGTCCCTTCAAAATCCATCATGGAAAAACAGCATCTGCACCATTCCTGGGGGCTGCTTGGGATAAATCTGGATAGTTCTATTTATTGCCACGTCTTTGATGAAAACTGCCTCCAAAATGGAGTTAGCAAGCCAACTGGGGAGCTGGTTAATTACGTGTGAGGGGAGCTGTGTGAAGGCTTACACGGAGGCAAGGCGGAAAGTGATGCTTTTGCCACAGGAGATAAGACATGGAAGGGAACGACATGCCAGACATTGGGAGAACCAGGAATGAAGGATGCTTGTAGGGAGGCTCTGGAGGAAGGGAGTGCCAATGCATCCTTAGCAAGTGATAACAGCAGGAGAAGCGTGAGGAAGGGCAGCCAGAAGAATGACAAGGAGACTCCTGGGAGAGTGGAAAGAGGACCACAGGCATCTCTGCTAGCTCCTGGACACCTCTGAGAGGGGAGTCCTTCCTGATGGCACAGAGCATTGGCATTACCTTTGCCTGATAGTTTTATTGTAATGCCAAGAATTTGCAGTGGTCATCAGAAACTTATTGAGTAAGTCAAGCACTGAATCAATACCTAAGAGATCACACCAATCCCTTATGTAAAAGGTTCTTTTAAATCATCTGGGCTTAAAAGCCTGAGTTTTCCCTACCCTCCAAGCAAAGTCTGAAGAAAACACTTATCAACACCCCATTCTCTGCATCATTCCCTGTGTACCTAGCCATGGCAATACGCTTTGTCTCTAACGTGATGTGACTATCCACACAGATTAAAGGACTCTTTTTTTTTCCCAGACCGAGGGAACTTTGGGCACACATTGTTGGCTGCATCTGCCTCTTTCGTGCAGCTATCCAATGTTTTCCACAGCACCTTTCCTGCTCACCAGCAGTAGCTGCTGTGGTTACACATATTGCGTTGAATGAATTACTATGAGCAAATGCACTGAGACAGACTTCAAACAATACCCATTGTGGATTAGGCTTGGAATCCTAAAAATAAGGAGATTGTGCCCTCATATGGTCAGATGAGTGATGTTTTCTTTGTGAAATGGATGGAGGTTTCCAGGTCAAGAGTGGTGTTTACTCTCATCAGTTGATGGCCCTTAGAGTGTCTGTTAAACTTTCCCCAAGTTTATTTTACTTCCTTCATCCCAAGACTTAACCCTCCTTTGGTTGGTTTAAAATGATTCAAGGAGGCAATTGAAGACAAATAAATAACAAAACTAGAATGAAGTGAAAAAGATGGGAAGGCTGCATGTAGTTAGTCCCCAAGTAGTAAGTGCTATTTTCTGTGCCCACCAAATGGGGCCAGGCCAGGTACTAAAATGGGAGACCACAGGGGAAAACACTCCTTAGAGGCTTTGGTGGCTTACTGATCTGAAGGCTGATTTAATACCATAGCTCACCTCCTTTCTTCCTCCATCAGCCTTAACACAATTTTAGAGAAGGCAAAGTTGCTTCCCTCAGCAGAGATGTACAGTGAACCAGGGAGATCTACTGAGCTGTGTTTATTGAAGGCCTTTCTATAAAATAGAGAGGTTTAATTGTTTGTGTCCAATGAATCTGATCTGGCCTTTTAATATTTGGCCTTAATTAGTGCATATTTCCCTGTGGCCACAAAACAGTTGTTGGCTTTGCCCCCAGGGGTAGCTGTTTTTCATTGCTAGACAAAATTATTTGTCTCATAAAACGTGTGAATGGTACTTGTGGGGAAGAAAAATCATAAAAAAAAACCCCAAACAAACAAAAAAAACCCCTTCAAGACAAGATACTAAACAGTGCAATGAACTGAGGGTTCCTACCATATACTTGGGAACCAGAAAATAGCTCTCCTGTTTCTGTCCAACAGCAGGAGCCCATTGATTGCCCAAGAGAAATAGGCCTGGAGGGAAGAATGTACATCTTCTCATTGCCTTTCTAGCTCTCCAGTCCTTTTGTTGTCGTGACCCAAGAACAAGACCATGTCTTTCACACTTTTAACCTGTTCTATGGGAGAGGGGCTCATTAAGTAATGTGGTTGATCCATCCAGTCACCCATCTGGACAGCCATCTTTGCTCTTTCTTCTCCAACATTTGTAGTCCTGTTTTATTCCAGTGTGGCATAGCTTCCTCTCTATAAATTTGGGTGCACTAAAAGGATGTTTAGGTATCTCTTTTATATCCCACCGAAGTTGCTGATGGACCCCTGGGAGTACATGGACCACAAGATAAAATTCATAGATTTAACATACTTACTCACAGAAATTTTCAAAACTGTAGCAGCAGTAAAAAAGTTTCATGGAACTTAGTAGAAGAAAGCTAATTTATACTAGCCAACACTGTTTTCCAAGGTCCTTTCAGTCTGTAGAAATTTGTCGGTCTCTATCCTATTTCCTTATCACACAATTCTTATTGACATTAAGAAGCTTTCCTTGTGAGTCAAGTAATATGTGAGGTAGAAAAAATTGATTTGCATCAACAAAATTTACAGATGAAGTTAAATAAAAACACACTGATCCGGCTGTGACAAATGTCTTTAATAAATGCAATGCAAGCTCCCAATGTTCTAAAAAGGTTTCTTGGCAAGGTGAGGTTGCCATTAAAGCTGGAAGAGAAGGATTTTGTGAATGGGAATCATACCGCTGCCCTGATCCCCTTTGGCATAAGCTTCCTGGAGGCAAAAAGGAGAGAGACAGAGAGGGAGAAACCTTCAGGAATGATCTGCAGATGGGATAATATTAACAATTACACCACGAGAGCTGCGTCAGTAGAGATGTCAGATTCCTCTCCAGTGTGTTTAGCAGACCAAAGTTCAAGTGGATGGCAAACACTTTCTGGGAAATACAGGGCTGAGAAAGATGGGGACTTGTCATATGGGGTGGGCTTAAGGCTGCATTGTAGGCTAGTGGAAGAGCAGGAATTCTGCTGCAGAAAATATGATACTATATCATAGGAATGTCGGGTTGGAGGGGATCTCAATGGGCTACCTCACCCGTTTCTCTGCTTTGATGCAAGTTCAGGTGTAGCTCAGGCATTCCTGACAGATGTCTCTCTAGCATATGCACAAAAATCCCCAATAAAATCTCTTTAGGCAATCTAACTCAGTGTTTTACTGTCCTTATCACTAAATTATTCCATTTTCTATTTTAGTATCACACTTAAACTTGCCTTTTTGTGATTTAAAACCACGACTTCTTAATCTGTCCCAGTCAACATGGAGAATAGATCGTCTCTTTTTGCAGCTGATTTCAATGTGTTTCAATACCAATCATCTTGTCTTTCCTCACTCCTCCAAACTCTAGATTAAACAGCTGTAGTCTGTACCCTTAGTCCCAGTTGTGTTTCCTTCTACATCAGATTGTATGTAATCATACCATATGAATAGAATAGAACAGAACAGAACAGAACAGAACAGAACATTTCAGTTGGAATGGACCAATAACTATCATCTAGTCCAACTACCTGACAACTTTAGGGCTGATCAAGTTAAAATGTGTTATTAAGGGCAAATGTCTGTTATGTATTCATAGTTCATCATAGACCTTTCTTTATTGTCATGGGACAATAAGGCTCTCAAAATCCCTACCATTGTTACAGACTTGGAGATCTTGGTCACTATGGCATTAATAGTATCTAGTAACAAAAAAAATATGTTTAAAAGTAATCCTGAAAATTGTATTACTGCAAAACCAGTAACTATTCTTCTAATGGTTTATACTATTCAACCTCTTTTTGTTTATTGGTTGCTTTTCTATGCAGTTAAGAGGTCATGTCTTGTGCCTTCCCCTTCAGTCTGAAAGTCCAGTTTGGAGACAGCAAGATGTCACAAGAGGAAAATAATTTTTAAGTTTTCTGGGCTCATTCTAAAAAGGCACTTAAGATATGCTTTTCCTTGCTGTCTTTAACCATCCAAAAGGTGGGGATCTAATTTATAATACTGTTCCAGGTTCTTTCTCTAGTGGTGACTCCAGAGAATGCTTAACCCACATGATTTACACACTAGTTTTAGTGTATAACAAATCACCACATGAAAATGCTGACCTCTTTGAATAACTGAGATGGAAATCTAAATGGATGGTTTGCACTAGTTGCCTGACTTTTAGAGAAGAAACACAAGCTTCAGGTGTTTCTGAAGTGAGGGCTCAAAGTATGACAGATAGTTTAATTGGATAGGAGAATGAATAAAGAGAGAAGGAAGAAAATGAAAGAATGTGGAAAAGAGAAAGGATGGATGAAAGGGAGAGTGAAGGGAAGTATATTCTCTCACGAGTTTCACAAGAATCTCCTTTGCAAAACCTCTCATTATCAAGGCTATTGGCTTCTCCTTGCAGAGAGAGTTAGAAAAAAAAAGCTGTAGAAAAAAAAAAAGAAAGAAATGGCCAGGGGAGGGGAAGGCAGGACAATACAGACAACTAAGTTTCATTATTTCACTTTAAGCCTCCTGTGACAATGGCATTCACAAACACTTCAAAAACAGACTCTGGAGTTGTGAGAAGTTCCTACCCTGACACAGAAAACCAAACTAGCTAAAAGTGTTTGTCTACAAAAAGTACAGCCAAAACTACGGATTCATCACTCACGGCATCCAAAGAGTTCCTAAATCGATGTCTGAAATGCATTGACTCCATCTACAGAGTAGAGGAGCAGTCAGTGTAGGGCCTTAAGTGACAAAAGACAAAGCTTCCTCAAGTCCCCAGGGAAGTTAATGCATTGATTTAGTACAGTTTAGAGAAGCCCAGTGGGGCAAGCAGGCTGAAATGCAGATGTTCTTCCAGAGCTGCCTTGAATAGTTGTCAGCATCTGGGGAAAGGGTAAAATGACAGAAATCAGTGGGACGCTGCACTATCCAGATCAAAACCACATGAAAGCAGGAGACTATTTTTCAAAGAGGGAAATTCCAGAAGGGAAACGGAGTATCTGTAGCTGACATCACTCCCCATCAGGCCAAACTGATGAGTGGGAGAAGATATCAGCACCGACTTAAGCATCCCTGCCGCCTGATACACAACCAACCAAATAGCAGCTCAGAGCCCTCAAAAAGGAACCAGTTGTCTTACCCTATTGCATAGAGAAGACCAATGATAGGATATAATGGTGCTTGGGGAAGCACAGTAGCTCTGCCAGCCAAGCACAGCCTAAGGGAGCCATCTACCAACCCTTACAGCTCCTCCAGAATCCTCCCACAGACTTCTGCTACCACAAAATCTGGGAAGGCTTGAGTTCATTTTCTTTTTAATATTTTTTTCCCCCTAAAATTCATAATTTTCCAGGGCATAACTTTGTCACACATTTTCCCAGCATCTGTATCTCAGAGTACTCTGAGAGTGAGACAGAGTTTCTTTCTGACCCTACACCACACTTCCTCCAGCACAGAGGGACAGTTTGGCATCCTGGAAGTTTCTATTTGCAGGGACTTAGGAAAGAGACACAGCCTGGAGAAGAATTGTTATATTGCAGATGAAGAGACTTGGAGAATTTGGGAGCAGGTTAAGTGGCATTTCTCTCTCCTCTCTTTGGCTTCCTACTGCATCACTAGACTGATAACACAGATAACATTTGCAGAGACATGGCAAGTCAAAGCAGAGACACGATGAGTCAGATGCAGCCTTAAATTTAGGTCCAGATCATCTGTCTTGACGTCTAACAGGAGCATAGATAACATAAAAGTTCAAGACAACAATTCAGATTTCTTTGCTACAAGGATGGCCTGATTATGAAGGTATGCACTTTTAACTGATGCAGTAATTTAGGACTGAAAAATTCCATAGGCACTAATATACAAGATTTGAACAGCTAGGACCACAGTCAGTCAGACACAACTAGTTGTAGGCCCTTTTGCTTACTGGGGCCTACAACATCAGCTCTCTAGGGGATAAGAAAAGCTCTAAATCTGTCCCAATCTTAGTATTTTGGGGTCTCGATAGATAGATTAGGAGCTCGTATAAGGTCTTGCATTTGGCCTCCTGTCACTTTCTACCTTGTGTTTAATGTGGACACGTCATATTTCTTCACTCTAGGCCTGTGTAAACTCTAGGCCTGTGAGTGCTTTGGATAGGAATTATCTTATATGTACAGGACCTGGCACAGCAGAACCCTGGAGCTCACAGCTTCCAGGCTATTCAAAAATAGCTCCATGCTGGGTTCCCTTGCAAAACCAATCTTGGACCAGGCTGAGCACCATTAGGTTCATGCAAGACTCAGAGCCAGCTCTGATCCTGCGGTGAAAGGCATTCAGTCTGCCATGACTCTTAACCCAAACCAAGCATATCTTTGGCAATTGTGGGTCTGAATGTTTGCACTGTTCAACCCTGACTCATCCCACGGAACAAGAGGAGCAGCAGGAGGAGAACCCACAAGCCCTGATGGTGGAATAAAGTTTCAAGTTAAAAGGAACAAAGGCTTGTGGAAATCCCTAAGAACCAAACCACACTATCTTCAACCTCCTACTTTTTAATTGTGTCAAGTCTCGATGGAAGAGAGAGACACTACTGTTGTCACCCAAAGAGACGTCAGGTTTTATTTAGACTGATTTTAATATACTCCTGATCCAAGGATTCTAGTGCCTTATATTTCACTTAGAAGGAATATAAATCTCCTGTTTGTCTCTTTGCGGTATGGTGAAACAAACTATTTTAAGGATTATGGGACAAAGCAGAATGACCACTTTGAGAGCATTAGTACACCTGGTAAAGGACATATCTACATTTGTATGAGGGGAAAAAAGGTCAAATAGAGGCAGATAACTTGGATGAGTCATAAAACTCAATAACAGAAAGAGGAGCTTGCATTGAAGTTGAACTATTAAATCCAGCAAAACCATCTATGCACACACTGTGGGGAGCCGAGCCGGGGGTGGGGGCAGGGAGGACTGGGGCCAGGGGAAAGCATTTAAAGCAGTGTTTAGTCAATCTGAAAGGACTAGAGCACTCTTTTTTATACTCTCAAGTGTGGACCAACCACAAGCATGGTCTACTGGGAGTTCCTACTTAACAATGTCCAATGATCAACCAAATCTTGGATATTCTCAGCAAATCCCCAAAATTTAAAAAAAAAAATCCTTATTTAAAAAAATAAATCCTTGTTAATATAGGTTGTAGAAGATGCACAGGAACAGGGTGTGACTCCAGAGGCACTTGATGTCTGCAGTCAGACATGGACCACTACAGCTTACTGCTGATTTACAGCTAGCACTTCCTGACCTGTGCCTGTACATGTTACCCATGACCACAGGTTATGGAATTGGGTCTTATGTCATATATTAGCTTCTCCAGCTTCTGGGTGTTCACATTCAGGGTAAAGTTCAGATTCATTCTGTGTAACAGTCTAGACGTTAAGTAGGATTATTCCATACTTCAACACATCAAAGTTTCTTCAACAACAGATTTGCAGAACGAAATCTCCAAGAATAATATATTTGGGAAGAATATTTTTTATATAAAAAATGAGGAAGGCATATATTCCCAGTTACCAGATAGTTGCACAAAATGGTACTGTAAGGAACATGAAGATTTGCAACATCTCTCTTCTGCAAAGATTCTAATATCTAAGCCATCTCTGATAAATGATCGATTAAATTAGTCTTAAAAACTTTCATTTTGGGAGATTCCATAGCCTCCTTCAGACATTGGAGACTCCAATATCACCAATGTTTTACCTCCTAGAACCTCATCTAAATCTTCCTTTTTGTAATGTAACCCTGTCTTCTTGCCATGGCCATTGTGGATAGGGAAAAGAGGAAGAAGTGATGATGATCCTAATACAATGGAAAAGTTAGCTTTTCCATCAGAAAATGGCATGGCAGAATTTTCTGTCGTGGAATTGTGCCAAATTACAATCTAAAGAGAAAGTTTATTCCACCAAAAAATTCTAGAGTTTAATTTAGCCCACATATAGTTGGTCTTCAGCTCTAGCTGAATTTCTGGTAGGCTCTTCTGTCCCTGGAGCCCTTTAGCCAGAATTCTTTTGTGTTTATTTAATTGACTCATACACAAGGAACAAAAGTTCAAATTACAAATGCAAAGGGTTTTATGAGCAGGAACCAGCTCTGAAAAGCCCACAGAATTAAAATGTGAGTTGCTTGCAAAATGTCAGACTCCATGAGGTTCACCCACTTTTAAAAAGGCATATTCCTCTTGCTATGCTTCTGCACAAGCATTGAGTGAAGTTCCTGGAAGTAGAGCATATCTCCTGGGTAGTACACTTTCCTCAGTGTTGGAGGGATGTCTGGCTGGTTTTTTGAATTTTCCCTGTCTGTGGGTATTCCGAGATGTATCACCCTCTGGCTCATCTTTGGTTATAGTCCTGTTTCTACGTCGCTCAGCTTTGCTCATTTTTATTAAAATTCCTTCCCATATTTACAGGAAAAGGGATTAAAACCTGTTGTGGAATCATTTCAGATTTTCAAGAGAAAGTACTACTTAATTGATCATCTAGCTATAACACTACAGGCCTGCAGATGATAGGTCTCTTGAAAGGACAGGAAATGGGACAGGATTATGGACCACTTCTGTAGGTATTCAATGCCTTTGCTTTAATGGGTTTCAAATAGGAGTTTTCAGTACATGCACACCTAACAGACAAGTCAACTATCTGTGCCATTAAGGACCATTACACATTTAGGAGGACAAGAGAAGTGTTCTTGCTCTTACACTTGTTCATGTTGAAATCTCACAAATTGTGCTCACCAGAAGCACCCAAAGCTTGTGCTTGTCTGATCACTGCTGCAGTTATCAGCTTTAGCAAAGAGGCAAGGTAGTGAATGGATTAACCGAATTGTCTGGCTGTGACTGTGTTGCCTTCTGTACATGCTCCAAGGAGCAAGGAAACTGAGCATCAAAGAGCAATCTGAAACAATGCTGCTCAGAACAAATCTTTTCTAGAGCTTACATGATGCACCCACCCTGTGCCACACTAAAACCAGACCCTTATGCAGATCACATTCATATATTTGGGACAGAGTCAGATCCTGGGATGGGTTTTAGCCCTTGGATAGTGCTTGTGTTTCTCCTCAAAACAACCTGGAGAAGGGGTGTGAGTCAACGTGAATGCATTGCTGACATTTGGGGAGATGTAACTTGTGCACATCATCTGAGATGGGTTAGGCCAACAGACTAGATATTTCCTTTCATTCCTAAACAAAATGGGAATACCCTTGGAGATAAGGTAAGAGAGAAACTTGCACCACTGCAATCTGTATTGTCTGTGTTCTAGAAGGCACTCATACATCTCGACATCCTCTAAATAAATGGAGGCATCTCAGTCCAAATACAAAAGAGAATATTGCTGTGTGTTATCTCACTGGTTGGTACTATCAGCGAATGATTTGACTTGACAGGTCACCCTCTAATAACCTGCTCTCCCATGGCTCTCCAAAAACCATATGTTAAGTGGGAACAATTTCTGGGCCAGTGCTCCTTTAACTTAAGAAATCTCTGTCGCTTGATTCCTTGTCATGAAATGGAGTTAAATTGGGACCCATGCTGGGGAGCTGCCTAATCAGATCTCTAATAAGGAAGAACTGACCTTGAACCATGTTCCTATTGTGCTGGAACTGCTGTGGCATTGAGAGAGGTAAAATACCCTTTCACTACCTCCACACCTGTCTCTGAGACCTCATGGTAGGAGGTCTTCTGGTTTCAGGGGGTTCCTGGCATGATCACAAATGCTGGCAGAGATGCACATTGTGAAGCCACCCTTGAGTAACATGCTAAGGACCCCTGAAGGGACACTTGCTCCTTGGTGACTCTCTTTGACATTAGTTAAGAAGGAGGAAATGATAGATTATTAACCACGGAATTCCATGAAGCAGAGGTCAGTTGTGGTTCAGGCCTTAGCGGGTTCTGTATATCATAGGACCAGCTTTCTCGCTTGCTTGCTCACTTCTGATGTACATGTTTATTATTGAAACAAATTATGGTGGTTGAACCTTGACCCTTCATTATCCAATGTCTGAATCAGGATCTTGAGGAAAAACCATTAGGACAGTAAAGTCCCTGAAGTCTCCTACCATCCTTAACTAAAATTACCAAAAAGATAAAAATTTAAAGGAGGTTAAATTTGTGATATGGCAGTTCTCCATGTTAAATACAAAGATCTAAAATCTCTTCAGAGAGTCCCTGAGCTACAGAAATATTCAGAAATATACAGAAAAGCATCATTAAATGCTTGACCTACTTTTATGTTCTTTCTTAGGCATCTGCTGTGGGCCACCGATAGAGAGAAGACATTAAGTGAGATGGACCATCGGTCTGACCGGTCCAGTGTTGTTCTTATGATCACTTAAGAATGGAATGAGAATTTCCAAATAAGGTTTCAAACAACCATTGGGAACCAGATTCCAAATGCTTCCAGTAGCTGTTGTTCCACTGTGCTGGATGTGCTTCACTGGTCAGAACAAATGCTGGCTGGCTGGCACCCTGAAAATCCTTTACAGACCTTCTGATCCCTGGGCTGATGTGTGAAGTGATATGATTAGCAAACATGTACATTAGATCATGCTCTGATATCTTTTAGATATAGAGAAAAAAAACCCAAACCCCACATTTCTCACAATCAGAAAGGAAGGGAGAAAGATCAAGGGAAAATAAGGCAAGAAATGGCATTTCATGTAAAAGTCCAATAATAGGAATGTTCCCAACAGCTCATTTGCAGGGCTTTGGTCACACTGATCCTGTATTTCTCTCTTCAGACTGCTTCTTAGCCTTAGAGAATTTATTGGAAAGTATTGTTTCCTGAAATTCCTTTCCTGGTATTCACCCTAAATTAGCTCTTTACTTAATTGTCTCCCATTATTTTTTTTCCCTTTCTCTCAGTCCTGGTCCACTTCTTCACTGCTGCCAACTCTTGCAATAGTACCGTAAATCTTGCAATATTTAGTATTTTACTGTAATCCCCAGCATCTGGAAGCAAGTGGTTGTGCAAGGATTCCAGCTTTCATTAAAGAAGTCTTTAGCCCTAGGAATTGCTTAGAAAAGCTTGAAAATATGGCCTGAGTGTACTGTAAAGACAAAAGAAAAGAAAAAAAAAAAAAAAAAGAAATACAAAATCACAGAAAAAGCCAAACTACAAGGAAATTTATACACAAGAATGAAAATAAAGATGGCATTAATTTCAGGGTAAAGAGTAATTCACAAATTTGAATATTTGAGATTGATGATATTGGTGTTTGAAACCTAGCCTGTAGGATATGTATATATTCCATTACACAACAGCTGAGTACACAACAAGGAGAAACTATACTGTTTTCCACATTCACTGAGGACAGGAGGAAATGGCAGCAGTCTAAATTGCATTAGACAGATGAGATACAAGAAAAAACATCTAGTAAACATAAGAAAAGTTAAAAAATTGTATACTGGCTTGAGAGAGGGTGGACCCTCCTTCTCAGGAGATCTTTAAGAGTTGTTAGATAAACATCTATTAGAAATGGATTTGGGAGAACCCTAGTGGAGCAAGCTAGGAGCTGAGGAGAGATGGGGGAGAAATGGCAGCATGAACTCTGAAGGCCACTACCAGACCTCTGCGCTAGGATTTTTTTCCTCTCCTCTAGTCTAGCTTCTTCTTAAATAGCTCTCTAACTTTACCCTCAACATGATGAACAGCTGGAGACAGGGAAGTGAGGTAATGTGGTTGGAGTTATATATTTAACTTCCAGACTCCTTGTACGGACAAAGTCACATAGCTTGAAGCCTTTATTGCTCACTGCTAATAGTGGCAATGATCCCTGAGCTTTTTGAAATTTAACAGAAAATACATTCAATAGGGATAGCATCTTCATCTAGTTTCAGGGCAGGGACTTAAGTCAGCATATTGTTTTATAAAGGCCTGAAAGACTGAATGGGGTCCTTTATTATTCTGAGAGCATCCAGAAGAAGGTTTTCAGTAGGAAAGGAGGTAGGTGCCTACAGTCCATGTACAGAAAGGTTACTGATGATGTTTAACGTTTTCTGCTAGAACTGAGAATTAGGAGATGGGGTAGAGAGGATCTGTCAGGCCAGTGAATCTATCCCCTTCCCCCCTTTTTTTTTCAGGACTCTGCATCATACAAGTAATTTATAAGTAACACAGGTTGCTTGCCCTTCACTCTGTCCCAACACAGAGTCTTTCCAGGATCTTGCATCACTAGCACTTTAACCGTCTGATTTCCAGTCTGACTTTTATCTGTGGCCACTTTCCCACCCCTTTGTTCCTGTGCCAACACTGGCCTTCGACTTTAATAGCTGTCTCCCCACTTTGGTGTATTACTCCCAGATGTATTTCTACTCACTAGTTACATCCCTTCTTAGCAGTTATTTGCTAAGCTAACCAGGCCAAGCAACTCTAGATCTCTCTCATCACACCCACTCTCTGCTCCCTGATTACCATAGCAGCCTTTTTCTGCACCAGCTTCAGTAACTGTCTCATAGGCATTAGTTACTTTGCTGCAGACCTCAGGTCTTTACTTACCCCTTTGAATTGGGCTATGTCTTTCCTCTCACCACAGTGGGAGCAGCTAGGTACTCATCAAACGTCAAAAAGGATATTGTAGAAGTCCTAAACAACAACAAATTTCACAGGTCAAATGTGGGTCTGCAAAGCCTATCATCTTGACAGTGACTTTCACTTAAAAAGGGCCCTTAAGTGATTAGGCCAACAAGCTGGTTTTCAACAGTATTTTAGGATAGGAGTAATCACACCCCAAAGAGACAGTCCTCTCTTGCTGGCTTTCACAGGAGCCTGGTTGACCAGGTGGAACTAGACACCAAATTCAGGAGCTACTAAGACATGAAATAAACTCTGACTTTAATCACAATAGAGAGTCAGAGCCCCAAGCAGGCATTGAACATGACTGCTGCTTAGTAAAACTCTACTGAAACCTGGCAGAAAAAAAAAAAGCCAACTGCAGTTCTTGCAGTAGCTTATAATTGACTCTGGAGGGGACTAGCACCTTGGAAGTTCACAAAAGGTTTCATTTGTTTCTGAGTCTGTTTCGTAAGATAAAAAAAGACAGAGTAAAGTACTCAATAAGTAAAAGATTTTACCATTATGTACTACAGACACTGACTTAACTGAACTTGTTTGTGTTCAATTCAGTAAAACTGAGTTCAGCTCTACATTGAAGACTCCTTAGGGATATTGTAGTTAAAAACAATAAATGAATATGTGTCAAAAATGTGGACAAAGTTCTCTTGTATCTTGTAATCTCTAGCTTCTGATTGACACAGCAGGCATTTTGTTATTAATTTATATACTCTGCGTTTCCATAAAAGACAATGGCCACAGAGAAAACTCAGCAACAATGATGACAACCCCACAAAATTTGGAGAGAAGATGGGATTGTGCTGTTCTGCTCACAGGGATTAGAGGGTAAGGGAATTCTCTGGCATTGACTTCATGCCAAGTAGTTCAGGACCTTTTTATCCACCTCATTGGATTATCCACAGGAAGTCTTCTGACTCATTAACTCCATTGAGAAGGTAAAATAGGATTTTCAGCAACCTTAACCTCCCCTCAGCAAGTGGTTGTGCGCTGCAGAGATCACCTTGATTTCTGTCACACTGCAACAATCTCTGAAAAGACATTGTAGAAAGAACCATAGAATCATTTTGGTTGGAAAAGACCCTTGGGATCATTGAGTCCAACCATCTATCCTACTCTATAAAGTTCTCCCCTACACCATATTCCCCAACACCACATCTAAACAATTCTTAAATGCATCCAGGGATGGTGACTCAACCACCTCCCTGGGCAGCCTATTCTAATTCCTGACCACTCTTTCTGTGAAAAATTCTTTCTTAATGTTCATCTAACCCTACCCTGTTGGAGCTTGAAGCCATTCCCTCTCATTCTGTCACTAATTACCTGCAAGAAGAGACCACCACCAACCTTTCTTTCAACAGAAACCACCAAGCTTTTTGTTTTTGCTTTATTTTATGAGTGATTAGCATAAAATTGTCACTGAATATGAGGACACAGAGGCCTGTGGATTTTTATAATTTTTTCAGGGATATTTTAGGTCTGTGATGGTTTTCTCACTTTGAATTCTGATATGAATTTTTCTAGCATGGGTACTGTCAGGAGCATAGGAAACATGACTAAACTACATTCATAAATTTGTAGAGAAAGGCGGGAGAGATTAGATTAAGAGAAGCACCTCAAAGAGTGAAGGAACCCCTTAGATCTTAGATTAAGTAATTTCCTTCATTTAATGAAAATTGTTTATTTTGAAGGTGTAAGCTTCTGATCTACACCTAGAGGTACCATGACAGTACTCTTGTTGACTGCTGTAGAGATAGGACCATAATCTAAAAAAAATGGAGATGGGCACCCAGGCCACAGCTGAGAAAATAGTCTGCTGCAGTGTGCATGTCTTTCAGTGCTTGAGATCTGTAGAACCTCAGGAGTCCAAGGAGACTGCAGCAAGATCTACAAAAGGAGAAGAAGAGGGCACTGGGAATAGAGACCTTATCCATTTGAGTGCTGCCAGACTGTGAACCAGTAAGGAGATGTCATTAACCCAACTGCTACACATGCAGCTTGGCTGCCTCACTGACCAGTCATGACAGCTTTCTGCTAGGTGACTTGGTACTCTGAATCATCTGTCAAGGGTAGGTTCAGACCTCTCTCTGGGTTTTTGGACAAGCTTCCTACAGAATATCATTGTGCATGAAGGGATTTTATGGGAGATCTGACTGTCCCGCTGTGGACAGTCCCTGCCGTATGCTGTCCTATGACGTATGACCAAGCACTGACTGGGAGATGCTGGCCCAAACCCAGGACAGGCAGCAGACAAAAACTTGTATGTCTCGCTGCTGGCCATTATGTCAGCCAGCACTCAGGGGCTATTTTGTTTATGAGTGTGGCTGTAGCCCATGTGTGGGGACCAGAAAGACACACGTCCATTCCTCGGCACACACAGCTAAATGAACAGAGCATGAGCATTTTGAGTCAGTAACATCTTAAGCAGCTGTGGTTTGTTACTTGTTTCTGCGCTGTCTGGTTTGCGTTCACACCTTAGGAACTAGTGCCTATTTGCTGGTTCAGATCAGACTGGAGAGCTTGAGGTCTGCTATCACTTAAACAGATGTTTTGGTATCAGATTCCTACTAAGCTTAAAAAAACCCATGGGAATTGGGTATGGATTTGATGGTACTTCTGTGCTGTGGAAATCACCTTAGTGTTGTACTGCAACATAAGGGACAGTTCACGGAATGTCCTTTGAACACAGATGACCCTAAAAGATTTTAATTTAAGGAAGCAGGGGAATTGCTTCAGCTCTGCACCCAGCTAGGTCTTTTACAAACTGTGTTCAGTAGTGGCTTATACATAGAGAGAAGTTCATGTAGTGAGTGTCTGCTTACCAAAGGCAAAAATTATTTTCCTAAGACTTATGGGATATAAGCACAGAAGCAGCAAATAAATAGATGGTGCTTTACCTTAGAAAAGGGCAGCAATCACTCTAGTATAGAAACACTGATCTGGTTGTGGTGATGATTTAGAAGAGAAGTGAGGAAGTGAGTGAGCATGCTAAAAACACTATTAAAGCAATTCAGCTGCAAAACCCACCCCCCGGCCTTCAAAGTGAAAGTCCTGTTCAGCATATCCAAAGGAAGGTGGGAAGGGATATTGCGATAATATGAGGAAAATAGAGGCATGAAAATATTCTGTAACCTGTAGAAGGATTCTGTACATGTAGAAGGATATGTAGAAGGAGAAGCAAAACAGGGCAGCTGAGATGGGAAAAATCATATGAGAAGTGAGAGTGGTTTGCTGTGGGAGCTCTTTTCCACAGGACAGGGATGGAGTCTGCCTTATTAACAGCTCATTGAATCTGGCTGTCTTTTTGCAGGAGATAACTGTGTACTAGTTATAAAGATTAAGCAGGGGTATTGGGGCAAAATTGAGAGATTCTGAAAATAAATATCCAACTAAGTGATCAAATTGATCTTTTTTTTAACTTATTTCTAAGACTTGTAGTCTGCATATAGCATTGGAAGGTACCAAATGCTACATTGCAGAAGTGCTTGAACATCACGCAAGAATTAAACAGAGCCCAAAGAAGTCAGACGTGTGCTTGTGTCTGGGCAAAGAGATACTGGAGGCAGGAAAAGGTATATTTAGTCGTACTTATCGACAGCCTAATGATCACCATCCCTCTTCTCATATTGAGGGATTTATTTATCACTCCCTGGAGGCTGTCCTTGTATACACCAAAATGTGAAGCTGGAAAATTCAGATAATGCAGAAGTTGCAGGAAGATCATGGATAGGAAACATGCCCCAGAGTACAGCTGCAAAAAATAGGCTGGAGATGCAAGAGCAGCTTTGATGTGTGAGAGGAGCCATACTTTTTGCAGAGTACCCTGTCTTTGGCCAAGAACCTGGTCTAGGATAGGTTCATGCAAACGTCTGGACATGCCTCAGGGACTTTGCAGGGGGCTGCAGCAACCTCAACGTGGTTTGCCCAGAAGAAAGGCACTGCAGTGGGCATGTCTTCACAGGAGGTCTCTGTGGTAGCTATCACACTGTAAATCTGCTCTAACACAGTAGTGCCCTATGCACAGAACTGAAAAAAAAACTAGATCAAAATGTGCTCAGCAAAGGCCTGTATCCAGCAGCATGTACCAGGACCCCACTTTTACAGGAAAAAAAATCAATAAAAGCCTCTGTTGGTTTTTTGCATAACAAACCAGGGAAATCTATGGCTTGAGCTGGAAGAAAAGGACAAAACCTGCTGCAGATAGAGAGCTGATGTCAGCTGTCATCCTCCTTTAGAAAAACCCAGGACAATGGCACTGAATTAGGACAAGCCTGAAAGACATCCCGGTACTGGGAGCTTGGGTGTCCTGCCTGAAAGGGCCAGAGGGCCAGTCATTATCTGCAAAGTGAGGTCCCCTTTGTTAACCCTGTCAGCACTCCTCCACCCACACTGCTAGGGGCTGTGTTCCTGGTGGCCAAGAAAACAAAACCCGCTCCCACTGCACTGGGAGGAGAGCAAGGCAAGAAAAGAAAGAAGAGGGAGGGCTGTGAGAGAGGGGGAGTGAGAGAAACTCATCTTGAATGCGCTATCAGATAAGAGCTGTTGAAATAAGCCTTTTTTTATTTTTCTCTTTCCATAGCTTCCTCTGCAAGCAGTGGCAATAGGAGGAAACAGATAATTAAAGGGCCTTTTAAAATGGCCCCACTGTTGTCCCAGGGCTGAGAAGGTACGCTGGCAGGACAAGTGAAATACCCAGCGAAGCAGACCTTTATCTCTTCCTAATGACTCAAAATGAAAAGGTTTTTTTTTTCCCCAGGCCCTGGGCTCAGCCTTCTACCCTGGGAAGATTTCATTCTCAAGACCAGGAGAATAAGTCCTCTTGTCCACTTGCAGGCTGTGGATAAATGGACAGCACTGTTGTGGCTGGGTTTTGTGTCCTGGGCTGCTAATGAAAGGGGAGAAGCTGGAGGTATTGATCTCAGACACGGACATTTCCTCCTTTTACCTGGCCCTCCCTCCCCACCCCGTCTTCTGAAGTTTTCTCTCTTTTTTTGTTCTTCAGGGTACAAAGGCATCTCAATCTTTCATTCTTTCTGCTCCCCCTCCCTCCTAAAGCATCTTGCTGCAGGCTGACTCCAGGTGCTCCCAAATCCCAGCTGACCTTGGGGTAGCTGAAGTAGGGTGAACCCAGCTCTACATTGATACAGATTTGTGTCTCATTACTTGACTCAGGTCATCAGAAACATTTCTGTCCATGTCACCAGTTCCCTCCTGCACTCTGGGCAAATCCTTCTTCTCCTTGATACCCCATTCCTCAGTTTCCCCATTCATAGAAGGGATGATGGCCTCTTTCCTGACAACCAAGGAGTGCTTTGATCCAACAAGACAGAGGCAATGAGTAAGATTTTCCATTTGAGCCTGCTGACAGCAGAGACCTGGGAAGCAGATGAGCTATTCCCACCAACAGAGTCAACCAACAGAGTCTGCTAGTCAGCCAATAGCTCTGTCCCCAGGTGTACCCCATGAAGGAGATGTCACCAGTACTACAGCATGGTGCACAGTGCTGGCTCTATGGTGCAAAGCTCTACACACACCTAGAAGTAGATGGATTTTGTCTGCAAACGTCCAGATTTACTAATTTTCTAAATGAAACAATGAGTCACCTAGCTATTTATGAAAGCATGAATATTTTTTGTCTTCCTATTCATGAAGGCAGAATTTCTTGCTCTTGTTTTTTTGTTTGTTTGGTTGGTTGGGTTTTTTTACATAATAAATAAAATAAAACAAAAACAAATAAAATTTGTTTATTTTACTGAATTTTTGAAGAAGGACTAGTAGCCAGATTGTCCTGCATTGCACTACTATCCAATGGACAGTGGAAGAAAAGATGGTAGATAAAGTTCTTTGCCGGCTGGCCAAGAACATGTTATAGTGTTATAAGTTCTTTGCTGCTGCCGTTCCACTTACTAGTAGTTTACTTTAGCACGGGAACTGGTCAGGAGCTCATCTTTGAATGTGTCTGCCAGCTTCACAGAAATGTGAAAGTGAATTGTTTGCAAACTTTATTGCTGGCTGTTCTCTGGTGCTCTGCATCAGATCCTGCAACAGCCTGACAGACACAGGTTAAGGAACGCTGTGCCAGGCTTTGCTTGCTAGGCTTGATCTGAACATTGTACTGAAGTCCATACCATCTGCAAACACTGATACCTCATTCCAAGATGTAATGCACTTTCTTTCCCAGAAAATCCTGTTAGGGAAATTAGTAGGGACTCTGTTTCTGTTCCTCATCCCATCTCTGTAAGTTTCTGCATAACTTTCCCTCTCTCTTTGCCTCCAGTTTCTGCTCTGGCATGGGGTAAAATGACAGTCTTTTTAGTTCAGACGTCCTGAACAATAGGGGTGTTAGTCTCACAAAAATTCAACCTTTGCTTGGTACTGTCTTTGATGCTCTTACAAAGTGCCAAGAGATCACAGAGGCAATGTGCAGTCCCCCTCCTTGCCCCAAGGTCAATCTTGTGAGCGAGGCCAACACCGTGCAGGAGCACACCTGTGTCTTGCTAATCAAGGGGAAGCCTCTTCCATGTATGTAAAGAGAATGAGGCAGACAGTGGGAAGGAGAATAGGCAGAGGATGGGAAAAAAACTCCTGAATCTTGCCAAACATTTGAAGTAGAGGAGGGAAAAGATGAAGAGAATAAAAGGGCAGTGTTGTCTGAGACTCTAATTAATGTAAAAACATGATTCGCTTGGGCTAAGACAGATGTTTTTACTGAGTGGAAACAGTTTTTATCTGCCCTTTGCAGCCCTGGCTATTCTTCCTCTTGGCATCTGGTCACCTCTTCAGCACAGTGCTGCACACGCACTCACACACCCCTGGACTGCACAGGCAGAGTCCAGCCTGTTGAAGCATCGATTACTCTCTTCACAACATTTAACAAGTTCCTGGGTGCCTTCAGAAATCCCTTGCACAGCAGTGTTTAGTTTGTTAGCGCATCATCTGAAAAAGGGAAGGCAGAGACACACAGCAGTTTTGATTTTGGACTCTTGATTTTGTACTCGGTGCCCTGAATGCCAGGAGGGCGTAAGTTGAGAATCAGCTTCTGAACGAAGGAAGAGTTAAGAGATAATTTTCAGGTTCTTTTTTTTTTGTTTGTTTTAATGGTGGGACTCAGTTGCCCAAGCAGAGCAATAACACCAAAAGGGTATAGATCTGCACATCATGTATGTTGGTCCCCTGAAAATCTGCCAGATAATCCAGAACACCAAAACCTAGACACCTTCTTTAGGCTTCTATGTTCAAGGGCATGTCTCTAGGAGGTGATGAATCAACACCTCAAATTTCCTTTTTTTTCCCTTAAAACTGAAGAGATCCCAAAGACTCTCAGAAGACCCCTCTGATATCCCCTGGGTATCACCCACCCCAGGGGTTATTTTCAGCTTTGATGAACAGAATAACATCAAATAGCTTATGTGTATCTAAAACACATGTCTCACTACAGTCTCAGAGCTAGGTCTTTCGGGAGGCTGGTTGAGGATGAATTCTTTTCTATTACTAGTGAACCCCTTGTGCCTCCTGGATCATGAGTGAAGGTCTTGTGTTGGACTTCATACTGCAGTTTTACAGCTTTTGTCAGGCCCAGGTAGAAAATTAAAACTCCTTCAAAATCTGATAGTCCATATCTATTTGTCATGGAGCACAATTGAGAAACACTGACTGGAGATATCTGTTTTACAGATTATCATTTTTCTCTTGCTAACATCCCCACGTTTAGCTCAAATTAAGTTACTTGTGTCTCTCTTTTCCTTGCATGACAATCTTTTTGCCATGTCTCCCTTTACTAATGCACCTTCTGGCAAGGACCAGCCATCTTCTTTCTCTGTACCATTTCTACTTAAACTCAGATCAGCTGTTCTCAGCTCACGTTTGTCTTTGAAGTTTATGGCTCTTGTTTCACACTAGAAAGAGGGTGCACTTCAGGATGCACCTGCAAGCTCCTTAATGTCCGTACAGCTGTTCTAGCAGATGGAGTCTGCTCTACCTTCAAACATTCTCCTGCCTATGTGAGTGACATATGTGAAAGAGGTATTGCCTTGTAGAAGGTCTGGGGTCTTCTGGACAGTGTACCAAGCCAAAACTGGAGTTTCCAGCAGTTCTTCTGAGCCTGGACCACTCTGTGATGCAGGGAAAGCCACTGCACCCCATTTCATCTCTGCCCACGTCATCTGCTCTGTTTATTCATCTTTCTTTATCCTGATTACAGGTGCTGATTCACATTGAGATGCTGGTTGTGGTGGGAGACTCAGACTTGTCATTACCATTAAAACAGGTGGTAGCTGATAGGCCTTATAGACAGGTTGTACTGTGCATAGTGAGCAGGAAAAAACCAAACACAACAGTGCATGGGGAATCTCCATGTTGTATAAAAAACTGAACCAGACTTCCAAAATCTGTAGGTTCATTACATGGCTCTCTACTTGTTTGGAGCACAGCAAACATAACAGCCACAACAGCAAATAAATTGTCTTCTGCAGGGCTAGACAAAGTCAGGAACATTTTAGTGAAATATTTTTTTCAGTCTTATTTTAACTGCAATCAAAATGACTAAAAATAAGTGGGATGACATCCACACCATTTTTATTTAGATCTGAATTATTGAAACACATGGATACAAATTCTGTGTTTTATTTTCTTTCATGTGGAATTTACTCTGCCTTCCAAACACAAAAAAAAATGTGTGTGTGTGTGTGCATGTGTCTAAATATGCAGCAGTCATATTTATATTCTGTGTTTTAGTTATTGAAAACAAAGTTTCAGTCGAAACACAACATGTGCTGGACCAGCCAGTAATTGTTATTTATTTAGCCAGATGTCACCTCTTGGCGAATAACTATGCACTTTGGGTTTTAGTCATAAAAAATAATACATTAAAACTGTGGAATGTTCCCCAAAGTGGAAATTCGGGATAGACAGACATTGCTGAGGAAGGGAGGACAGGGAGGCTGCTCAAGCCCTGTGCCCCTCCCTGTCCACACTGCTTCACTCGCGCCTTGCTTGCTGGCTCTGTTTCGGACCACCCCAACTTGTTCCCTCAGAGACATGGTTGTGGGGATAACTCAATCCTGTGACCCCACCCCATAGCCTGGAAGGGTGAGATTGCACCCAGCTGGGCTCTGGTCACACCTCGTTTTGTCCCAAACTTAGCCCTGAAGGCTTTGCATCTTCAAACAGGCTTACAACACATAAACTCATGCTATAAATGTTTTGTCTTGAGGTATTGCAGCAGAGTCCACATAATTTCAGAAACTTTGAATGGAAAAAATCCAGAAAATATGAGACTCTGACGGGGGTACTAAGAGGAGAGTAAGGTCCAGCTGCTACATGATGGAGATATGGCCAAACTTGTTTTAGATAAGACCAGACCTGAGCAGCATGCAGGTCACCCTGCCTGTGCCCCTTGATCCCTGGTCCTCTCTTGTTTTTCTCTGCACTGATACTTTGAATTCCTGTCCAGATCTGTTTTGGATATACAATGTTTTTGAACTTCTACATCAAAAAATAAATATTTCACTGGGCTAATGGAAGGAAGGAAAGTGAAGTTGTTTCTGCCTTTTTTGTGTCAACTCAGTCATCTCT
The DNA here is from genome assembly GCA_004320125.1 of Scolopax mira. Classification (NCBI taxonomy): domain Eukaryota; kingdom Metazoa; phylum Chordata; class Aves; order Charadriiformes; family Scolopacidae; genus Scolopax; species Scolopax mira. The sequence continues at coordinate 31,332 of BJBW01000405.1, forward strand.
GGGGCAAGCCAGAGGGAGCTATCGTTTTGGGATCATGGGGCCATACTCATCAGCAGCTGAATACAATTTATTGCCTTGACTGTCTGCAGCAAAGACAAGCTTTGTAAATTATTTTGTTGATGGTGGCAACTGGCTTTGAATTCAAATACACGAGGAGAAGGGGGTAGCAATTTATAAGGAAATACAGGACAAAGCTGTAAGCTTAGCTGCTCTTCCTCCTGCTGCAGGCTGGAAGGGAGGGAAGCCAGGTGTAATTGCACTGGAGTTCAAGTGAGGTTGGTCTTAGGCTTCAGTCAGCACATGCTTTTCACGGGAATGACAGCCCCTCTGTTCCCATCTCAGAGGGAGCTCAATGAGAGCTTGTAGAGTCAGGCACCCTGGCACAGACCCAGGCTCCCGTGACATGATAAACACTCTGTCTCTCTACTGCTCGACAGATATCCAAGAGAGAGGGAGAGAAAAAGGGATGCAAACAGGCTGGGAGTTACATACCATGTGGATAGGAAGCTTTTCCCCAGGGATTTCAAGATGATTGCTTCTGTACCAAATGCAGAGGGGGTTAAACAGTATGAACTGAATGCACCATTGGACATGGCTAGCAGACCAAAAAGGTTTTGCAGACCCCAGTCTATGTATCAAATCATAGAATCATTTACGTTGGAAAAGACTTTTAAGATTATTGAGACTAACCATAAACCGAATATTGTCAAGTCTCGCACTAAACCGTGTCCCAAAGTACTATGTCTACACATGTCCTGCCTGTTGTTAGATGCACCTAAAGCCTCACTAAGTACCTACATTTTTGTGGATATATCCTAAAACACACAAATCCTCGTAGGGCTCTTAAAAATTCTAAATCCCAGGAAAGCCCTGGTAGAATTCCCAGATGAATGTCTCAGCAGAATTTCAGATGAGGCTTCAGAGGAAAGATAAGATGCTCTAACAGTCCAAAAAAATGCAGTTCTTCCTGGTCCCATCTGCAGTCTCATGGGAGCTCTGATGCTTACTAAACTCTCAAAAAGTTAGCTTAGTTCTTGTCTAGTTTAGTTCTCTGCCAATTAAATGTGCCAAAACAGAGGTTAAAAGAGTGCCAGAGTGAATGCAAGGGAAGGATGAGGACCATGTGGCAAGGAGCCTTTCAGCACCTGTGAGCTGCTGGATCAGCTCAGACATCTCATTAAACCTCCTCCCCACAAAATGTCCCAGGCACACTTACATGGGCTTCCACACGTGTCCTAACCATGAAAATCCTCACACCCTCTTTATACCTACAATGCCTGTAGTATAGAGTACAAATTACTTTGACTTGCCACCACCAGAATAACCCAACCATTGACCGTTAGGATATCCTGGATATGGGACTTTCACCACAACAGCTCCTGTCAAAGCTATTTCACTTTGAATAAAGTATTTCAGTATTCATTGCTGAAAGGATGGGGGGCCCACGCATCCAAGATGCTGTCGCAGTGAATGGGAAACCAAGTCTTGAGCCAGGCATCAGGGCTCCCTGTTCAGCCTACAGGGAGAGCAGGCTGTTCTGCTGCAAATTATGTTAGTCTGCTACTGTGACATTAAAAAAACCATCTAGGGGGAGGAGGGAGACAACGTCTGCGAAAGCAGAGCTGGAGGTTATACATGAACTTGGACAGGTCCCAAGGAATTTCACCAGCCTATTAAGGAAACATTTACATCAACCACAAGTTGCTTAATGTTTACTATGTTAAATAATCCAAATTCCATGGAACTCTTTGTTCTTATGTGTTCGGGGAGAAGTGATACCTATAAGCAGTGCTCTCCAAGCTTTAATAGCCTTGGCCCTGTGTGCTTGCTGTGTCCTGGTGACTTTTGTGCAGTTACCCAGCAGAGCATTGCTCCTGGAGAGACAGGTCATGCTTCTGGGCTGCCAGACCACCTTGCCAGGACCCTTGCAGACCCGTCGAGGTGAGAGTTAAGTCTCTTTGCCTGAGAAGTGATATTATCAGCTCTTTTCTCAGAGAAACCCCATTATGCCTGAATAGAGCTGGAGCGGGAGGGATATAGGCAAAGAGATGATAATGATTCCTTTTTTGAAGCAACATAAAAGAGAGTGAGGACCTCAGCAAGAAACTTGAGGAGTTAAGAGGCAGTGCTGAGGTCTCAGTGGAGATGGGGTATTCTTCTTCCCCTTACCAGGCCCTGGAGGTATTTTGGAGTGGTCAGAGCCAGAGGGGAGTTAGTAACTGCCCGCCTGATAAAGGGATCTTTGACTGTGGAAGGTGAACACTGGGAGGAGGGTTTTCAAGTTAGATTTGGAACAGGGCCAATGGACTTAATCATCTTGGCTCCCAGGCTGGCTCCCGGTAGCTCCAATCCTGCCCTTGTTCACTCAGACACTTTGGTGTTGGTAAAACATGAGTGAGGTCAGCAGAAACCCTTGTGAATGGAGGTTTTTTTCCGCTGCAGGCTGAAAAGAAGAGAGAGGGGGATTCAGACCCACAGATCTCAGCTGTAATGGCTGAGTTGGAAAGAAAGCAAGGCTTTTCCTGCCGGCCCAGCATGATGGGATTCAATCCATGAGGGCCCTTCATGCTCTTCTCTACTAGGCAGAATGCCCTACAACAGTGCTCCCATGGATAAACAAAACAGGGGCTTACGTATGTGGCAGAATTAGCTGGCTTCAACAGCGCCAGTGGTCTTTTTCTTCTCCTCCATAGCATCCCACATCCAGTGTCTTCTGTGTTCCCACTGGTTGGAGTTACACAATACTCACATAGATTTGCCTTTGTGCTTCTTCAGCTCTTGTACCATCGTATCTATTGGAGATCTGTTACAGTGCCCAGCCTTAAGGCTCAGTATGTCTGTGCTGTCTACTAGCTTTCTGGTATTTCAGGCTGAGCTCTTAGTGTTACAGAGCCATGGCTGCAGTGAGACCTTGCAAAGTGATGGCAAACTAGGCTCTTCAGGTCCTTAGGCTTTTGGGTCTGACAAGATTTTTCCTCTGTTTTGGTGGCAGAGCAGATGACAGCCCTTGTATTGTGGGATTCCAGATAAAATTTACAGCTGTGGTATAAGTGGTTTCAGATTAGTATCCAGTGACTCCATCAAGAAATCTTCACAAGGCAGACAATTACTGCAGAAACAGTTGCTGAACATGATTGAGAAGGTGGAGGGAAAATTCCAAAAAGAAGTTAAAACCTGCATTGAGAGAGGAAAGAAAATAAAGGCTTGGGGAGAAGACAGGTGGCTGAGGAAAGGACAGCAATCCTACCTCTTGTATGATTTTCACAACTGGATATCATTTCACAAGTCTCTTCTGTGTTCTTGGTTGTGGGTTTACAGTAAGCAGGGAGCTGGAGTTGCACGACTTGAAGGCAGAAGCAAGGATGGTTCACAGGGCTTGGAGTTAATCCTGGAGCCATGAATGTGTAGTGGTGGTGGTGGAGGTTTGGGGAAGCTGTCTGCTGCTGCTAACAGTAAAGTATGCATCAGATCCAAAGATGATGTTGAAAGTTTAGCAGGTGGAAATTCTGATGGTTTCTCTTTGTGACAGAGGTGCCTGGACACAGAAGCAGAGACTACTGAAAGAAGCAGAAGAAACTAAAGCGTCAGGAACTGGAACTATGGAAGTTGGGTCGCAGGGGCTGGAGTCAAAATCTCAGGGAGCTGTGTACCCCCAGAGTTTGTACCAGAAGAGGGAATTATTTCTGCTGCCAAGGGCAATGATGTGACAAACACAAGGTGGGAGTGGAAGGGGTGGGGGGTGGAGAGAATGAGTATTGGGAAAAGAAGGATGATATGAAGAGAAGACTTTTCCATGCTGCAAGGTGTGTCTTGGCCATAAAAAATAAGTCTGGAAAGGATCTTGGGCCAGATCCCAAGCCAGAAACAGATCTAGACTGTCTTTCAGGGGTGTTTTTCTGGTTATTGACATCCAGAGATGGAAGTATCATGACCTTTTGTACTGGGAAGTTTTCCTCCCTGTCTACCCTGAAACTCTCACTGAAAATTAGGTGTAACTCTCCCTCTTATGTACCACAGTTATGTATCAGACTTTTATTGATGGAAGCTTACAAACAGCATACAGTGAGAACAGCAGTAAATGAACTGCTATGCAGAATCTACCCCATGCTTAGCCTGTGGATCTCGAACAGGTTGTCTTCTTCTGTCATGGAAGAGGAAAACTGATATCAAGCCCATGTATGCTTACCTTCACTCTACTACTTTATTTTTGGACATCCCCAAATATAAACAAGCATTATCATTTGCATTTCACGGTGAGGGAAATGAGCTATAGGAAAGGAAGTCACCAGGCCATATATGAAACCAGGAACAGAATGCAGGTTATGTGGCTTTCCTTCCTTGAGAAGATATGGATGAGTTGCTCCATTTGTTAATTCAGGTTTTCAAGCATTGCTCATCATAGACCAAAGAAGTTGCTCACTAATACTTGCTTCCAGCCCACAGCTTCTGTTCAGCAGCATTCAAAGTCTCTTTTCACCTAGTACTCTTGCAACACAAGGCTACCAAGAGCACTTAGGAATTGCTGCATTTGTAAATAGTCATCTGTTGTGTTTTGTTTTCCCAGAGGGTTAAGTACTAATAAAAAGTTAATGGCACTTGCAAAGAGTTTTCTCTGCAAGGGTATGCTCAAGAATGGACCCCTGCACCATACCAGCAGCAAATCTGGGCAACCCAGAGTCCCAGGGAGCAGTCCTCAGCCACTTTTTCAAGCAGTTTAATGAGTAAAAAGTTGTACACACATCGAAAGATGCAGCAGAAATTAATTTCTTAGCCCTTTCAAAACAGCTGGAAGGATGCATCAGGAAGAAGACTGCCTGACACTGATGGGAAGGGAAGCAGAGCCACAACTTTGCAGCAGGACTGCCTTGGATGGAGATCTAGCCTACTGCAGAACTGTCAGCCTGCTGCACATCTGTCAGATTGTGCCCCTTCCTTTCCGTGGTGGTTACTTTGAGTACCAGAGAGAACAATTCCAGCTAGAGAAGCAAGAAACGGGATTGCTTCAAACCTAAAATGTTCTGTGTGGGTGGTGAAAGTTGCATTGTTGTGATACAAAGGTCAGAGAAGGCACCAGGTCTTGATGCAAGACCCAAATCAGTCTAATCTACCCTGCACGTTAACAAATTGCCTCTAAAATGGTTTTAAGGCCACATGCAGTAATCAATAGTTTTCTATCTGATGAAGGAGCTTCAAGTTGGCTTTGAGGTGAGGCCCCAAGTGGACCTCTTATACATCTCCTTACTTAGTGTGCTCTTCCCTGGAATGTTCTGATTTGTGGCAAGGCCGTTTGTGTGATGCAGCACAGAGATGACAACTCCAGGCTCTTTCCAGAGAGAGACCCCATGTGAGCAAACTTTGCTATCATCTAAAGTACCTATAATGAAATATAAGTTGGGAAAATTCAAATATGGGTATGGAACAAGTCTACTGGGTGCACCAGGACATTGCTGAGAGAGGCACTGGGGTATATATATTTGGAAATCCAGAAAAAAAGCGAAAGGCAGACTTGTTAGAGCGCTTATTTACAGCCATATGTCCTTTGTTCAAAAATAAATAACGATCAAGAAAAGCAAAGCAAGAAACATATGATGAAGTATCAGAAAGACAGAACAATGATCTGTGTCAAAAGCTTCCAGGAGATGTCGGCACTTTTTCTAAAACTGTGGGCAGAGCACGCAAGGCCTGCCTGAATTTCCCTCCTAGCTCTTTTGGAGCAGCTTCTCACCATCACACACCAGATCGTACACCATGCTTCGCTTCCCATCTCATGCCATTGGAATGAAAGGATGAAGCAATGGGCATGTGCTTTGTCACCAATGTTCGTGAGGGCTGGCCCTCCAGAATGCATTTTGCACATGTGGCAAAGAGCAAGGAAAATCTGCACTAATTCCTGTCTTCCTTTTTTTTTTTTTAAACAACAGCAACAACAAAGGGTCTGTTTATCATTAATTAAGCAGCTATGAGAACTATTTCCTTAGGAGACATCATAATGTTTCAGTCAGCCATCGGGTTACAATTGTCAACTGAAATTAACATTAATTGCCTACATGTTCTTGTTTAATGAGCTATCGAGCTATCGGCTTCATTCTGTGCTGTGGTCATCATGGAGTGATTATTGTGAGCTTTAAATTATGTTTGAGATACTCACTTCTGCTCTCTGTCTGACAAACTGGCAAGTACAGAGACATTAATTCAAATTTAGTTGAACATAAACCAGGGTAAATTTTTCTGCTCACAGGAGCAGTTTTCTGGTTGAGATTTTCTAAAACTCCTGCCCTCTTCTTCTTCCCCAGTTATCCAAAGGCAGCAATTCCTTCTTTGCAAAATTGCTACAGTATTTTGTCATTTTCGGCAAAAGCATGACCAGGGCAGAGAGATATGATCACCTGCTCCCTGTGAGCATATCTCCTTTGACATTGCTTAGGATCCTGCACCAAAATGGATGCAAGGGCAAGGCCATCAACCTTACAAGGATCACTAGTCCAGCACCAATTGGTCCACATCTCCTCTGAGACAAGGCGAAATAATGACAAAGATCTAAGTAAGGGGCTAGTGATGTACGAATATTGGCCCTTTACTGTCATCACAGTCCTACAGCTCAGAAATGAGACTGGCTTGCTTTCCTGAGTGGGATCAAACCTTAACTTTCCTCTTTTTCAGTCAGAACCATGGTGAGTAGCAAACCATGTCTGCATCTTCTCTGCCTTTGCTAGATCTATCTTACTAAATAGAATAAGCAGAGGCTCATTCCCTGTCCCCAAAGCCAAAGGCAGAACAAAGATCACATAGTCACTTGAGGAGACTCACTTTCCCTTGCCCTTCCTGAGAGAGTTACAGAAGGCACTTTGAGCCAAAACTCTCCTGTGATTAAAAAGAAACGAAGCTCAACTCACCAGAGTTTGCTTTTTTGGTTCTGTCTGACAAGCAGCGTGACAGAAATATGATGCAGTCTCTCCTTTTTCATATCATGTTCAGCTTAGATTGCTTCAAGGAGAGTGCACAAGCAGTCCACAGCATGGAAGGGAGGCATAAATCATGCCCATAAATCAGGAGCCCAGGCTGCCTGTACTGGCAGAGAGAGAGGAGATTGCAGCAGGTGCACAGATTAGATCCCGTATTTTACTGCTCCTATCATCACCACACCCTCTTCTTACTTAGAAAACAATTGATGCAGGGAAGACTAATTTTATCCTTTGCCCACAACATGCAGTGGAGTTTTCTGCAGAAGAACAGGTCCACCTAGCAGACCCTCATGTCTGGAAATCAGTTTTTAAATGAAAGGAAAGAGCTACTTGTTCTTGTAAGAAATAAAGAGCTGTAGGCTGAGGGGAAGGTCAACAGGGATCACAGGATTAACTGGTTTGAATGCCTGCCTAACACTATGTGAAGTCACCCCTTTCTCCTGGCTTCAGGCCCACCAAGTAAGCTGTTGATCAAAACATGACATCCATTCAAGTTTGCTTTTCTCCAGAATTAAGTAATTCAGTACTCGCCTTTGGAGTTTAGTCCAAATATCTTTACTCTCTCTGAGAAAATAATTGTCCTGAATTTCTCTTTTGCAATTGTTTTTTTGGCTTTTTCAGTTCCTTGACATTCTCATCTCTGATGGTCAGGATAGTCTGTCATCACACAAACTCTGTAGAAACATCGTACCTGTGAGAGAAAAACAGAAGATTGTCCAGGAGGATTGTAAACACACTCAAGTGACTCGCACCTGGGGCGCTGGAGAACACATCTGTCACACTAATTGCTGTTTGATCTTGGGCCTGTGAGCAGAACATCTGCACCAAGATAACATATGCCTGTGATGGATTCAGGGACATCTTATCTTGCCACTCAAGATTCCTGCCCTGTTATTGAAGAGAGGATCAAAGCACAAGAGGGAGGTCTATGCCTGCTGGAACTCTTGAAATACCAGCTAAGCAGGGAGGTAGGCCCCCGATCCTGCATGCTCTGGCTGCTAAGGACTCTAGCTAACAAGGACTCTTGCTGGCTTTGTGGTCCCTGTGTCTCCTGCTTGTGTGTTTCCAGCCGTGTGCTGAGTCGGAGACTCTTCAAGTTGTGAGGTATTTGGATTAAACTTGTTCTGTTCCTTTATTTGCGGTCTCCTGGTTGTTCCTGTGACCTGCCTGCATCGACTCACACATTACCGATGCCACAACACCATTCAAACACCTTTCTTCTAAGCTTAAAATGTTTAGCTCTCTAACTCACCTCAGACAGGATTAATGTCACATTAGCTTCAGACATTTAGAAGAGATTAATCCCAATTTCACTAAAAGGCATTTTTTTCCAGTTTTCCAACCAATATTCTGTTTCTGGCACCACCTCTGAAGTTTTGTTGGTTCTTTAAGTGGACCAAATCCCAGCAGCTGTCTCCTCAGTCTCTGCTCTAAGACATTGATTCAATTTGTGGCTGGTTCTTTTAAGAATTCCTTTAATGTTTGCTGTGAATCAGTTGCAATAGTAGCTCATGTTGAGCTGCCAGTCCTCTCTGACCCTTAAATCCTTTAGAGAGTTGATGTTTTTTGGTCTGTCATTCTCTGGTTGTACCCTTCCTACCTGACTTAGGTAGGTGTGACTTTGCATCAGCATAGCAAGAAAATGCATTTTATAGACTCTACTCTATATGACTGCCCAGCCTTCATCATTACTTTACTTTATCCATTTATTGAAACTTTATCTGTTTATTGAATCTATCTGTAACCTTTTTCAGGGTTATATATGTATTTGTAAATCAATATTAAAAATGTTGAACATCATGGGATGAGACCTCTGCCAACTTTCTTTCAAAACTCCTTCAGCTCACAATGATTTTTCAGTGACATACATTCCCTGAGACTTAGCAGTCATTCTGTCCTCGATACCAAAAAGCATGGCATTACTGATGTCATTAGTTTAATAAGAACTAATGCTGGGTCTGGTGGGGAAAGGGTTAATTGTTCCCAGG